>PQXH01000128.1:0-128012 GCA_004786125.1 Botrytis tulipae
GGGGGGGGGGGGGGAGGGAGGAAGGGGGAATGAAGAGGAAAAGGATTACCAGATTGAGCAATTGGAGAGAATTGGTTACCTCGGGACTTTAGAGTAAATGAGTAAATGAACGAATGAAATGATTCACGAATGGAGTACCTAATGAGTTCCAAGGTTACCCAGGTAGGGAATGAGTAAATGAGTAATGAGTAATGACCAACTGATGAGCATAGGATGAACAGATTCCACGTCCCAAAACAGCGAAACGATTCAAATTGCAAAGTAGATTCCCAGTAGTCTTTCACCGTATAATGATATCTGCATAGTACAGATGTCCTACCTACTTTTATTTTCCTCGATTAATGAGTAGGAAGAAATCGAAAAGTAAGATCTTGTAAATTACATGCGTATCCTTTCTTTTCCTCTATTCCTTTTTCATCCTCAGATTGGATATGCAGGAATGGGATCATTGGTTATACGTGGAAGTTATGCTAATGAGAGAGGAATGGATACTACCTAGGTAGATATAGATACGTAGATGTGATAGGATACCATGTTATCAATCTGTATGTATGTATCCATCCATACCTTTGGGACTGACTGATTATTCACACCCGACCGACCCCTCTCACACAAAATTCAATTTCGGGCGGTTTTCTCTTCGCTTTCCTTCCCTTCCCTTCCCTTCCCTTTCCTTCCCTTTCCTCTCATCCATGGCACGCAAACGCTATCCAAGCATCAAATGTAATTGGATTGTAGGAGATGGGAATGGATTGACATGATTCAATTGGCACGAATAGAACGATGGACAGCAGATGGAATTAGTTTGGACCCCTTGCATTCTTTTAGTTCATCCTTAGTGTGAGACCACCAGGACCCATCGACTAAGGATGATGATGGATGATTTTCAGGGGGAAAACACCGCCGCACTGCATAAACCGCTTGGGCGTGGGTGTCCTGATATTAATTTGGATCTCCATCCGTAAAATTGTATATTGTACCGTATATTGTATATTGTATGTTGTATCAATTTGTATGGAGAGCTTATAACTTATCATCGTATTTCATCTCGAGAGAAATGCCTTCTCCATTTTATCTTTTCCGATGACGATACCGAGACGTGGTCTACGTTGATACGAGACACACTTGACAGCATGAGATGGATGCCTTTTGCTTTCTCTTCCTGCGTCGGCCGTAGCCTGCTATTAGGTGAGTACGTAGGTAGATTGATGAGGAGCAGAAAGAGAATCCAGATAATCACACGCAATTGAATTTTATCGATAAGAACCCTCTACTTTGGTGGCGTAAATTCTATCCTTATTATCCTTATTATCTACCGTAATTCCACATGAAACGATCCTCAAGACCAATCACCTCCCAAAGCAAGCCAGATCATCCCGTCGTTATACGCACAGACTGCTCTTCTTCCGGAGTAGTGTGAGATGAGTACCGACATGGTACCTGTTCTGTGAAAGATTATCTCTTACTTATTATTATCTACGAATCTACGATATTACTTCGTACCTTTTACCTACCCAGGTACAATTTGATTAGATGAACAAACATTTCACTCACACCCTTACCAGTATTACAATTCAAGTCGTGGAATTCCAAAATCCATAGGCGCAGCATCTCATTCATCACTCAAATATACAACATTCTCAACAACCAAACAATCCTCAGCCTCTTCTACCTACGCTATCCACCCGACACACACTCTACATTCTTTCCATTTCTTTTCGCTAGCACATCAGCATATGCCGTGTTTTCGCTGTATGTATATTCCTTTCCTCCGTTTCCTTTTCCTCCGTTTGCTTTACTGCACTGCACTGCGTCAGGTCCACACCGGCGCTTGCAATCCCCTTTCCTTTGAGGTTATAACTTACACGTTTGACATACCTACCTACCTAATACTCCCAATAATCTGATTTACCAATAGCATAGCCAACGCGAGCATATTTCGTATATTACCACAAAAAATTAGATGACAATAACAATAACGATAACAATAACAGAAACATTATACTTTCCCAGTAATAATCAGTAGATAATAAGAAACCACACGAGTTACAACAAGAACAAGGTTTTCATTCGATATCCCCCAAACACAAACCTTCATTCCCTCGCGTTCATCTGAAATCTCATCCGCACAAATGATCTCTGAAAAAAAAGTCTGAAAAGGTCAAAGTCACAATAGGAGCTAAGACTCTCTGCTCAAACAACTATTGTGTGATGGATTGATAGAGAATCTTTCCCGGACCTTTATATCATAGCATAGCATATCATTTCATATCATCAATATAGAGTAGTCTCCATCGATTTATTTATCTAGAGTATCATAATCTACTTTATCCATCTCTCTCTCTCTCTCACTCATTACTCACCACTCACCACTCACCACTCACTAACTAGATAATTCCACAAAACACATCAGTCATCATACCATCATTCATTATCTAACACTTTCCACACTCCAAGACACACACACTCTCTCTCTCTCTCTCTCTCTCTCTCTCTCTATCTCCACCAGCTCTCTCTCTCTCTCTCTCCAAACCTTCACATGTCAAGACTCAAAAATCAAGATGAACAATATCCCTGAACAGGCATAGGAAGAAAGTAAAAAATAGTACTGGAAATTACTGTACTCTCTCTCGTCTCTGTCATTACCTAAACCCCCCTAAACCCTACCACCTAGCATCCACCACCTAATCCCTCCACCCATGAATGGCCGAAATTGCCAAGCCTTTATATGCACGAAATCCGTCCAC
This sequence comes from Botrytis tulipae, assembly GCA_004786125.1. NCBI lineage: Eukaryota > Fungi > Ascomycota > Leotiomycetes > Helotiales > Sclerotiniaceae > Botrytis > Botrytis tulipae. The sequence continues at coordinate 2,748 of PQXH01000128.1, forward strand.
AACAGAGTCCAAACGACCAGGGTACGCCTATTTGGAAATTCAATCTTTCTCCATTTGTCCTCTTAAGCTTTTGATTCCCGTGTTCCTCATCATTTTAAATTGTTTGTAACTCGTGAAACAGTCACTTCAACTTAAGCAGTCACTTCAAACCAGTCTATGTTTGTGCGCTTCACGTTAGGCTGTGTAGGATAGAGGGTGCATCATCAACATGCATCACAGGCAGTTCATATGTGTTGGAGGGGCACGATAATGCAACCATTAGGTAGGTAGCTAAAAAGAGGGGACATTTGTGCTAGGTCGGCGTCCCATCGGCCCATGTTGGTGGGATGATGAATGATTCCCTCATGGACACCTATTCTGGGCCGACCTCAGATTACTACACGCGACCAGTAACAATAATTGTCCCCAGCCCTTTTTGGTTTCATGTTAGAGACCACTGGGCAGAGCAATCGCGACGTTTGTGACCACATTCCTTCAGATCTATCAGGAGACGAACAGGCCAAGGAGGGGGCGAAGCATAGTAATGTCCATGTTGATTACATCGAAATTAGTAAATCTTGGAATTCGTGCCTTGTCTAAAAGCTTCCTTCTTGTCATTCAATGAACAAAATTGCTTGTGAATTTTTATCAATCTGTTTTCTATATTTAACATGTTAGCTTAGTGCACTTTGATGGCGGGCACGGAAAATACTCACTTTATTGGACATGTCCCGTTTCCTCCACGCAAGTTGTTTTCTTGACGTGCTTATGAAGCACCGTCGTTTTCTTCATTTATCTTCCCTCAACTAAATTATGCTAAACAAATTAAGTAAGGAGATCCGCAACATTCATTGGCATCTCATCGATTTGAGTAGAGTAGTACACTGTTTCAAACTCATTAGCACTGCGCGGCAGGATTCAAGGAGGGGAAATACTTACACTCAATATCTCTCAAAATCCTAACATCTTCACTGGTCACGAAATTGATCGCAACACCCTTTCTTCCGAATCTACCACTTCGACCAATGCGATGAATATAGTTCTCACGGTTCACTGGCAAGTCATAATTGATGACCAATGAAACTTGTTGAACGTCAATTCCACGAGCCCAAACATCTGTAGAAATCAACACTCTAGAATTTCCTTGGCGGAAATCTTGCATAATGCTATCTCTTTCCTTCTGAGGCATCTCTCCGTGCATAGAGGATACAGTAAAGTTGGCCTCGCGCATCTTATCGGTCAACCAATCAACCTTTCTTCTTGTGTTGCAAAAGATAACGGCCTGAGTAATAGTGAGGGTATCGTATAAATCGCAAAGTGTATCGAATTTCCAATCTTCTTTCTCCACGGCAATAAAGTATTGTTTCAACCCTTCCAAAGTCAATTCATCACGCTTGACGAGGATACGGACAGGGTCGGTCATAAATTTCGTAGTCATGTCGAGAACATCGTATGGGAGGGTAGCGGAAACGACAACGACTTGTGTCGCAGGTGGGAGGTAACGGTAGACATCGTAAATCTGCTCCCTGAATCCACGGTTTAACAACTCATCGGCTTCATCAAGAACCAACATCTTGATATGACGAGTGCGGAGATTTCGTCGACGAATCATATCAGCAACACGACCTGGTGTTCCAGAAACAATATGTTGTCCGTAATCTAGCTTGCGGATATCCTCTCCAACGTTGGTACCTCCAATACAAGCGTGGCATTGTACATTCATGTAGTCTCCCAAGGCCATAACAACGGATTGAATTTGAGTCGCGAGTTCTCGAGTAGGCGATAGAACCAAGGCTTGAGTTTCGCGGACAGCTGTATCGATGACTTGAAGCATGCTGATAGAGAAGGTTGCAGTTTTACCAGTACCAGATTGGGCTTGAGCAATGGTATCGCGGCCTTTGCAAATTTGAACAATCGCACGGGATTGAACAGCTGAAGGGGATTCGTAACCATATGCATAGATACCACGGAGTAAGTTCTCTATATGACTGTAAGCCTGATGACCATATCCATATACAAATAAACATACCCTTGAGATGCATATCCTGGAAAGTTGGCGCGACCGTAACATCTGCAGAAGTTGTAAACTCCATGCGATCATCCATCTTTCTATCAATTCCTTCGGCCATGATTGCGGTTTAGTTTTATCTTTTCGTGTTGAGATTGAGGTCGATGGCTGAAATCCCAAATTTATCTGTTAGCAAGTCATTGAGGTTTCTCCGCCTTCACAAGATGCGACAAAGCTCTGAAATTTTAGCGTCAAAAATTAAAGTTAGCGGTTGTACGTGGATTCACGCGAAATGATTGGTTGGCGCAAAAAGTTCAAGAGCCTGAACTTGAATCGTCAAAAACAACCTGTACATTTATTTATCTATCTTGTTGTTGATTTTCCTCTATCAATCTTATCAACCTCCCACGGCAGGGACAAAATCACAATTAGAAGTTGATTTGATACCAATCCTCCAAAATGATACTAGAAGAACAAAGATTCCTCCATGAGGATCTTGAAAGGCTTGAACAAGGTATCGCTGATAGAGTAGCTGAAGATCCAAAACAGGTAAGAATTGAAGCTATTTGCCTTTCTTCAGTCAACCATTCTAACCTATTATCAAGGTTCGGGAACGATTGAATCGAGATCATCAAATCGGACACTTCCTAGACCGAATTCAAGATCAGTCCAAACGTTTACTAGACATATACAAAGATGTAGATGGAGTACGAAGCAAAGAAATTCAATCCATATCGACGGGCGAACCACTGGAAGAATTTTACAAACAGCTCGGGGAAATTAAGAGTTTCCATCAAAGATACCCGAATGAACCTGTTGAGAACCTCGAAAAGGCTTACAAGAAGAAAGCACCTATGGAAGGGGAGACTGCTACATCAGAAATTGACAACATGTTCACAGGAGAGGAAGCATTTGGACGATTCCTAGATCTCACTACCATTCACGAATTATTCTTAAATCTCCCTAATATTAAACGTCTTTCCTATCTACAATATCTGGACAATTTCGATTCGTTCGCGCCTCCAACATGTCCTGTGAAACGCCCAGATAAGATGACCGATCAATACTTCGCATACGTTGGGGAGCTAGCAAACTATCTGGAAAGCTTCATGCGCCGAACAAGGCCATTGGAGAATTTGGATAAATTGTTTGCGAGCGTTGAGGAGGATTTCGAAAAGGCATGGAAAGATAATGATGTTCCCGGATGGAAGCTTGAGATTACAGCACCCGTGAATGGATCAAGTGCATCGGGAATATGGTGCGCAGATTGTGAGAAGGAGTTTAAGAATGAAAACGTATACAAGGGTCATCTCCCAGGAAAGAAGCACGTTCGAGCCGCAGAAGCGCGAGCAGCGCGAATGGCCGAAACAGGGGAGGACAGCAATGGTGCCATACAACCAACATCATCCACAGCTCGCCTGAAGGAACGTGCAATAGCGGAGCGAGAATACAGAGTAAGGCGTCTCGCTGCTGCCATGACACAAGAGAGAAGTGACACAAGAGTCAACGTCGAACGAAAGCAAGGTATGACCGAACGTGAACGACAAATGGAGCTTGATGCGTTATTTGCCGAGTCATCATCTGCAACACCTCGAGACGGAGATTCAGACAGCGAGTCAGACAGTGATGACAAGGTTTACAACCCATTGAAGCTGCCGTTGGCCTGGGATGGTAAGCCTATTCCTTTCTGGCTTTACAAACTCCATGGACTCGGTGTTGAGTTCAAATGTGAGATTTGTGGAAATTATGTTTACATGGGCAGAAGAGCTTTTGATAAGCATTTCAATGAGGCTCGTCACATTTATGGCTTGAAGTGCTTGGGTATTACGAATACCACATTATTCCGCGAGATCACTGGAATTGAAGACGCGTTGAAGCTGTGGGATAAATTGCAAAGGGAAAAGAAGAAGGGAAAGACCGAAGAAACTGGTGTTGTTCAAATGGAGGATGCAGAGGGAAACGTTATGCCTGAGAAGGTTTACTATGATTTACAAAAGCAAGGATTGCTATAGGCAAATGGATTATTGGCGTCAGTCAGGGTGTATAATAAGAATGCATGTATCATACCCATTACAAAGAAGATTACGAGATGTTTCACTTCATAATGGATAACTTTTTCTTTTTCAATTATAAAATCGTTCCTGATGTGGAAACGCTTGCTCTTCTTAAGGGGCAGTACGAGCGAGCGGTCTTCGCCGATGTAGGATATTGAAAATAGGCAACTTAATACCAGTGATGCTATCAAGTACTAGCACCATTGAATTGGCACTAGTATTATAGTCTGAACTGCCAAGCCCTCTAGACCTGCATAATTTTCGTGTAAATCATAAAGAGAAAAGCAACACGTCAACTTACATATCGACTTTCTTGTGTTTTGATAACTGCTCTCCGTCACCCTAGTATTTTACCAATGGTTTCCCTCGTTCATTCCATCTTGCTTCTGACCCTCAACAAATTCTGATTCTATCACGTCCCCTGCGGGCTCTGGTGGATACTAATATCCTTCCGCTTGACTAAAGATCTCATTTCAAACATGCGTTCAAAGTGCTTCAACATTCAAAGCGAATGGATCTTGAAGGGCATGTTGAACAGAGATTTATCTAATGTAATGACATACGCAAAATATGTGTATCATTCTGCACAACGAGGTATACCAAATGTTTTATATTCTCATTGTTTGTTATATGTTAAGCCATCTGTCCAGATGCACTGGTGTGCCGAGCGCTGTTCGTCTTCAATTCTTAGGACAGAAGAGCGGGATGAGTATTTTATAAGTATTTCCACTTCACGTGGATGAGATCCTACTACTATTCCATCCATGAGATTCTGACGAGGCAGGACACTCGAGTTTTATATTTCATTGGGCTAGTAAGTTCCATGCGCAAAGATGTCGCATTTGAGCACTTGTGTCAAAATCCAATTGCCATGCTCGTAAAATCATTCCCTTCATATGCTGCTTAGAATCCTATTGTATCTAAGGCTAATATATTTTAGTTTGCCATTCTGATTCATCCTCAACATCATCGCTGAAGAGTTGCAATCTCGACGATCGCAACCTCGATCTTAGACCCAACGCAAGCTTCAAGTCAACTCCACCACTTAATCGAAGGAATAAAAAATGCTCCCGTAAGTAATAAATTCCCATCAGTAACCCCCGCAAAAGCAATTCCTCTCAACATCGTGTTCCTCATGCAACCCTGATCATCTTTCGCATTCTTCCCGAGTCATTTTCCTCGGCACATTGTCCACAGCCACATCCAGCATTGCTGAACCACTTCATCAAATTAATACGAGTAATCATTCTTTTATGACTCATGGCCCCATCTTCTGATTGTCCAATGGCTAATTTGGGCTGTTTTTCAATTTCCTCAGGGCTGTAACCACCCATAGGATCACCCACATAGCTGATGGTCAACTCCTCACCTGCCTTGATATCTCTATTGGCTCTGCAACTCACACTACTACTTCCAGGTTTAAGCACTTCTTGGTTTGGTCCGTCGCCAGCTAGGAGTGCCGATATGTCCTGAGCTCCGTTTAAACATGTACCATTCCACATCACGTTGTATCTGCAACTATGGTTGAAGAACGAATAGTTGGGACTGATTACGATCAAGTGCGCCATTGTAGGTCCCGAGTTGGGCGTGCAAGTGGAACGGAATGATTCATCCAGTTGAAGGCCAGAAATGTCGATTTTGCTATTATTAGCGTTGTTCAACATGCGCCAGTATATTGTCTGGATCAGCTCCGGAGTCCAGATGTTGGCCAAAAGCTTGGTTTTGCCTTCGTGTATCTTCGTGACTGGAGAAAAAATATCAATGCCGAGATCACTTAGAATCCGGGTAGGTGCGACAATGTTCTCCTGGTAGGACCAATTTTGGCCACGAACAACTTGTTCGTCATCACTAGCGTAATTAGCTGTCAACCTCGCCAGCAGCGGGTGTTGCAAAGGGTTCTTCTGAGGGGTCGAATCCTTTGACCAGCCAGGTGTGCTTAGAACGATACATATTACGCGCAGAAACATCCTAGGGTCCCATTCAGTTCGAGACGCGCCAGTTTTGTAGAGCCAGGTGAAATCGATACCACACTGAATCTTATGATAACACCCGATGGCAAGATCATGACAGCCTCTGGAGCAGAACGATATGTTACATCCGCATGATGGTCGAAAGATCTGAGCTGGTTGTACGAAAGGTGGAGCAAGGTGGGCATGACATGCGTCACAGAATTGTCCAGTCGAAGGTGGAATATTGGAAACACATGCGTATGACTTATCGACTAGAATGGATTCTCCTTCTTCGATGTCGCGTGTGGCGAAAATACCTAGAGGTCCAACATCTGCGTTCTTAGGAAAATCAGAAAGCGATTTAGATTTTGATGCTGTGCCCAGAGATCCAAAGATCACAGGTCGGACTTCTGCGTTTAGAGAACCAAATGTAGAGTTGACTTGTCTGACCAAACGGGGTGTTCGGACAAAAAGCTTTGGAGCCATCCACGGGTATTTTTTCTGATAAATCGATCCTGATCTACTACTTGCAATGATATTGTCAACTGGCCCATTCTTGGCGTCTTCCACCATTTCTTCATGTCTATTCTGGAAAGATCCAAACAATAATTCTTGAAGATCAAGTAATTCATAATCACCAGGAAAATCCTCCAGACCAAGTTTGACCACCGTCAAACCATCCCAAAATGCCGCACAATGCAGTAGTCCTTGGACCAGACAACGATAAGCCTGAAGACACATCGACTGTAGTTCGTCGATAATTATTACTGTCGAGCTCGTGTAAAGCCGAGTCGCAACAGCTGTGTATACTAAGCGAGAGAGCTCGGATTGTTGAGGAGTGATGGTTTGAAGACCAGCCTTGATCAGAATAAGAGCGCGATACGCATAATGGGACGAGGTGTCCTTGAAGGCAAGATTGGCGTCAAGATTGACAAGACCAATGTAAATGGATGGATCATGAGGAGCAATGGTCATGTCATGGACAAGTGCCTTGCGGTAGAGAATGAGACCGTCGAGTTGATTCTGTTGAATGAATAGTTAGTTACCGCATTCAATATTCTGTGTGAAACTTGCCTTTTTCTGAAGTTCAATGGATTTCTCAGTGATGAGATCAAATTCACAAGTTCCAGTCCACTCGTGACGGATTATAAACTTTTCGGCGTCTCCTTCGATGGTGCTAGGCACGTATTCCATTTGAGAGGCTTCAGTCACAGCAGGGCAGCTAGCGCTATGGCTGGCTTCGATTGGATCAACTGAGACTGTAGGAGCCGTATCAGGATTGGTCGAAGACGATATCATTGCTTCAGTGAGTTCTGGTTGTGCAAAAGCCATTGATAATACCTCCTCCGCGGCTTTCTCGGGCGATTCGATGTCTGTTGGGTCCACCGATGGGAACAATTCCTTTGCGGGATGTCCGTCGACCACTTCGATGCGATCAACTCCTGGCTTTTCAAGTGTCTCCTTGTTCTCTTCAACTTCCGGTTCGTTTCCAGGAACAACTTGAGAAGCGGCATCTTTCCATAATGGGGAAGCAAGTTTGATCACCTCCTCAGGCTTGGTCTTGCACTTAGGAGTAGGCTCTTCATCATAAAGCGACGCAAATACCGACGCCACTTTCCTCTTGAATTTCTCGGGGCTCGAGGTTCGAATAACGAGGGGAGAGGGACTTGACATAACGGCTTCATGGTCACGTGGAGAGGTAGGAGGAGTGTCGGTGAAATCAACTTTGTTAGAAGAAAGTGGAATGGTGAGCTCGGACATTATTTATGCAATTTCCGTTAAAAATGATACGGTGGGAGTGAATTTGTAGATGGTCAAATGACCAGATGAAGAAGAATAGTCGTGGTGTTTGTTAATAATATATGATTGGAAAAGATGATTTAGATAGTTGGATTAGGCCTAAATAGAAGTGGATTAGATATAGCTCAAGGGAGAAATGCAAGATGGTGTTTTAAGGTAGCAAACAGCGAAAGAAAGATTGTAAATACAAATGCAACATGAACGTAGGTGTTTGTGACCAACCTTCTGTTTGCAATGAAGCGAGGGAGCTGCAGAACGCAGGTATCCTTGAACTGCTGGCCAACGGAGGCTGATAGGAGTTACAAGACAACAAGAGATAAGAGGTTTAGGAATTGAATAGCGCAATGCTAAGGATGAAGACGGTGAGGATGTAGGTATCCTGAAATGAGAAATGAGGTCTGGTAGTAATTATTTGGGTTGAGTATGGTAAAGTATGAGCAAGGATAAGTGCTCAAGTTATTCTTCTGTGTCAAAGAGTCCTGGGTGTTGTAATGTGGTTTACTTCTTAAAGACTCATGCCCTCTCATGATCAAAGCAGATCCTTAAATAGAGGCTTGAGAAATTTTAGAGAGGAGGGAGGAGGGCATGGAAGTGGGGTTGAAGAGAATCACTAGAATCCCGATTCACCCTAATTAACGGAGTGACTACATCCCCGCTATTTTGGCTGCGATAGTGTTGACAATGGTGACAGCAATATAAGCATGGACCTAAAGGATAACAGCAAGACATAAGCCCAAATTATTGACATTACCAAGAACTATCCAAGAGATGATATATATGAAACCATAGTAAAAAATTGTAAAAATTCGTCATCACATAGTGTGGCATGGCTAGAAATTCAATAATAGGGCGTACTCACTCGAGTAGAAACCACGGGCGACTAGGATGACACTAGCAAGACTCTCCTTGTTTAAGCGACAATGGCACCACGAAATTTCGACAGTAAAAGAGTCCACCAAATATTGCTACACTGCAGCCACAATAAAATTTTGTGGTATCAAATAAAAGACTTCCAAATTGTAGCAACATCTGAACCTTAGACCCTTGTGGTGTCATTTTTAACAGGGGAAATGTGTCTTCAAGAGTGCGTACTCATCCGCACTAGCAATAGAGCGGGACATGGAGTGCTAACATGCAATCAATCATCGATTGCCCGTCGCCAGATCATGATAATACTACAAACAAGGCCTATTGAATACCATCGCAATTCGCAATAAATACATATGACAACAACTGCTAAAGTGACTTTTGGACGAGATATTTCCCTTCTCACCAGAGCTCAAAACCTTACTCAAATGATCACATGAAACAAGATATTGCGAAATAAAAAGGCATGTATAGATAATATTGCGCTTCATTCAAAAGGGCCAAGAAGAAACTTACCTTCGTTCAAGCAATCCGCTCAATCAAACCATGATCGATCGACAAATCGACAAGGTGAATAAGTGCAAAAATGTTGTCAAACTTCAGAAAAAATGTGCTGATAGTCGAATTTTCTCGATCACTTCAGTGACAGCGCAAGTCGAATAAATAAATCAATTGTATGATAGAAATTTCTGGAGGGATAAAATGAATGCGATATGACAGCAAGAAATAAGATGGATGTGATTGTCGAAGACCACAATCCTGTACGTGGAACTACTTAGCAAGAGACGCTACTAAGCGATATTTAGATCTGTAAATGGCGAGAAATTGTCTTGTTGATGGACCACCATTGTTTTGGTATTGATAGGACAGTAGTGAGAGACAAAAGCATCCCGGCGTCGAAAGTGAGCTTGAACCATAACGCTCACTCTTCACTTTGGAGGTGTAACCCCATTGATATTGACAGCAGTAGACGACGATTCAAAAGTTGAAAGAGACTCCTGGGGCAATTCGCTTTTGACATAGGATCTTATCAAAATATAACCTTTGAACTGTATTTGCTGTTGTACTTAGGAGAAATTAATTGCTCGCAAGTTTGGTTCCACGTTGAAGTTATAAGATTTGTTCTATTAGATTGAAATTGAGAAACTTCAATAGATCATAGATTCTTTTCTTGATAATCCTGAATGAATGCAAAATAGCATCGCGCTATTTTGCAGTCAACGCTTATCTGTAGAGAAATAAAGCTGAGGAACATTTCCAAGTGAGATCATGCGCGTTGAGAGGAAAGAGCAGTTTGCAATACTGGCTCACAGTAAGTACTCCGAAAGGAATATCGGACGTTCGAATGAGAAAACAAATACGTCTCTCTGGTCACGTTGTTGTGCAGTCAGGTTACCCAGATTCTGGCGGGTCGGCTCAACTTCCTTCCGGTTAGGGCTCTCCGAAAACATGCTTGAAGTACTAATAAGTAACTTCACCAGTCAAGATCGCACGAGAGTAGATTCACTGATAAATATGTAGTACTTTATCCCCTCTCCAGTGGTTTTTGAGATTTCACTGCAATCAATATTGGTGAGTGAAGCTGCAGTCGTTTGCTTCCATTAGTGACGAGCCATTGCACAAGTCTAGATGAAGAATTCGGTTTCTAAGAGAATATCTTCGCATTCAATGGTAGCTCAAAGTTTCCAGACAAACAATGGAACTTTCATATGGTTATAGTGTCAATTCCTGGCATAGGAATCGCAATACACCGCAAGAGGGAGCATGGGAAAACCGCGCTGGTCTTATTTCGAAAAAGTGCAGGAATTCTACTAGAATTGAGTCTACGCAAATCGCATGGCATTCGAAAGTAGAGAGAACTAGATACGTTTAGTCGGTGACTGTTGCTCCTAGGTACATGGTTCCTCCAAATCACCTTTTTGGGATTATGATGTTGAATCTTAAATCTTGGCCTTCTCCTTCGGCAACCAGACACTCTGTGCATTACACCAATGTTTCAATCCCACTAATCCCCATGTCATTCCAATCCCGCTGTTCTTGAATCCACCAAAGGGGACTTTCGCGCTAAGATAAAAATGAGCATTCACCCACACACTTCCAGCTTGTAATTCCCGAGCCATCTTCTCAGCTCTCTTGATATCTTTGCTCCAGACCGACGCCCCCAATCCTGTATTGGTATCATTGACTCTGTCTACAATATCCTCATCTGAACCGCTCCATTTGAGAACAGGGAAAATGGGACCGAAAGGCTCGAGTTGCACAATTCTTTCCGTGTCGGGCGGGTTATCGATGATGGTTGGATTGACAAAATAACCTTTGCTCAATGTGTCGTTCGATTTAATACTATCATTTGAACCCCCAAGAGCGACTTTAAGCCCATTCTTTGTGATGTCATCGTAGAAAGTCTGGACGGTGTCCATTTGCGCTTTACTTTGCAACGGGCCCACCCAGCTTGTGGGATCAGCCCCAGGTCCAACTTTTAGCTTGGGAATATAAGCTACGAGAGCTGACATGAACTCGTCGTAAATGTCTGCATGGACGTAAAGACGCTTTATGTCCATGCAAATTTGACCAGAGTTCAGTAATGCGAGATGGGCGACCTATTTCAAGTATTGATTAGCTCCGTTTGGGGTGAGAAAATAGTATCGTCAGGACCAAACTATCACCATTGGCTCCGATTCCTTCACACTTCGATTATTTGGAATCAAGCATTTTAAGAGCTGAGGTGCTGGCCAATCTCTGAAGGCGAAAAGTAAAATTCAATGGGAAAACAATCTCTGACATACCTGAGGAACCACATTTGCGATATCGACATCCTCACATACAATACACGAGTCATTCCCACCTAATTCTAAGGTAACTCGCTTCAATGTTTTAGAACAGCTCTCCATAACCTTTTTACCCGTTGCGATGCTCCCAGTAAATGCAATTTTGTCAATCCCAGGATGAATAGTACACATAGGTCCGAATTCGTGCCCGCCGCTCAAGGCCTGCACTACTCCTGGAGGAAAGAATTTGTTTGCAAGTTCCACAATCTTGAGCCCACAATATGGCGTATCAGGACTAGGCTTCATGATAATTGCATTTCCGGCCCACACCGAAGGCACTAGCTTTCCCATCGCAAGCAGAATCGGGTAGTTCCAAGGCACGATTCCACACGTTACTCCAATCGGGACATATCTCACACTTGCGACCATGGTATCGGTCTCTTCAACGACTTCTTCGGTAAGCAAAAGCTCGGTGGTTTCTCGAATCATGGCCAAACCGCGAGCAAACTCATCATGAGCGAGGAATTTTGCCTTCCCTTGTTCCTTGATGACCAGGTCAACGAATTCTGATTCGTAGGATGAGAATGCATCAGCGAATGCAAGGATGATAGCGCGACGCTCAGTGATAGAGGTACGAGCCCAGGACTTTTGAGCTATCTTCGCTGCACGCACAGCTTCATCAAGTTCCGTGATGGTGGAGAGTGGAACTGCAGGATTGGGCTCGCCGGTAGCTGGATTGATGCTATATCTATTTTGTGTTGTTTTGCACAATTTGCCATCAATTGTGTTTTGAAATGTCTAGAGTGCTGTTAGCTAAATATCTCGCCATCAACTCCAACGATAACCACATGAAATTTGATCTCACCACAAAATCCATCCTCTTCTCTGTATTATTTAACGTCATTTTGAATCCAAACAATAAAATTGAGCAGTTCAATTGGAGTTCCAATCGCAAACTCAATGCAAATGCAATCAACAAACCACCATTACTCGAATGGAAAAGCTCACGATTTAAGCCAATTCAGCGAGTGCTTATTACCCCTCATTTGAGCACATTTTTATGTATCACCAAAAAGCCCTTGTAGCATTAGGGTGAGATAAAGCGAGGTTGTAATTGGCCCCTAGCATTCCCCGCACGACTGTGTACTCGGGCCAAGTTACCCACAATGGATACAACAGTACTAAAAAGGCCATAAATTTGGTGGTGTAGCAATGTTTAGGTATGATGGGAACCGCTTATATGCGGGAAGACTGCCACTAGGTGAAATCTATGTCAAACGGTCCGTCTGCGGTGTAATTGAAGCCTTTCAACATAGCACCACTTTAGTTACAATGTAACTACTTCTCAGGAAGACTAACGACCAGGTTTTTGAGACTATAAGGCGCAGAGGTTTCACGGTCAATGACTTCGCAATCGTTTCAATGGTGTTGTATTATTATACTCAAATTCGTGAAGTTGAGTTCGATTCGATCCCGCCGAGGTATCTGCTCATCATCATTATATTATAATCTTACATCGCTAACCCAAACCAAAAAAATGCTATAATTATGACGATCCTTTCCCCCCATTTATTTTACTCATACGAACACTGCTGATTTTGGTATTGGTCGTCTTCGTGATGCCCAATCCCCAAACAGAGTCCTCTTCGCTACTAAGACTCCTCGAATCGCTCGTATCTCTATTTGTCCCCCTCCCTCCACTAAATTTGCCTACATGCTTGGATATACGCTTGCTATGTGGCTTCCCCCGAGGGTTTCCAAGTTCTAAATCGATCTCGTGCGGTTTCACATCATCTTGATGCTGTGATTGTTCATCCGAAGAAAAATCGTAAATATCGCTGGTAGCGTTCTGCTTCCCTGTTGCAATTGTTGTTGTTACACCCGAATGCAAAGGAATGTCGTCTCTTAGTTTGCAATCGTCGGTATCCCTCCCCAAGCTGGCCATTCTCGAGCCTCCCAGATTTGCATTCTGGCTTTTTTGCTTGATGTATCCACCGCTTTTAGCATCTCCATAGCCACCCCAAGCTTTACTTGGGTTACTAAGACCTTTAGTCGAGCTACCAAAAAGCCTGGTGCGTGCAAAGAAATTGCGAAAGAGAGGGCGTAGAGTAGCGACTGAACAGGCCGTAATGCCGATTCCTGTTTCGACAGTTGACCAGATAGCTACATCGACTGTTGCCCAGAGGAAATCGGCCATATTTGAAAGATCGTGAAGGTATGGAATGCGAACTATGGTTGCGGTAGAGGCACTGTATGATAATCATGTAAGTTTCATGCTAATCCTCCAGAGCCATAAGTGAAAGCCAGGCTTAGTGTGGTAATAAGAAGTGAAAGCACGTACATAGCACCCATGGACAGAATAATTGCCACACTGATCTTATCTCTAGGTGTCATCTGGAGATTCCACACCACCCATATCGGGATCAAACTCAAAATCCAGTCCGTGGCGCAAGTTATAGCGCTATATGCATATCCCGCATCGACCGGAACATTGGCATCTATACACTTTCCTGTTCCGTTCGTGTACTTGGTCCAGAAATAGTTGGAAGGCTGACATTGAAAGATGAAGACAAGAAAGTAAAAGATGCCACCGACTTCACACAACACAAGAGTACCAAGAATGATGTAGCGATGCAGTGGTACGTTCGAAAGGCGCAGGAGGAATACCGCAATAGAAAGCTTGAGGGCCATGTTGGAGACGACGTAGACGGGTTCGCATAGCCACCAATACTGATGAGATGTCAGAAAAAGCTCAATGGGGGAACATTGCCATTTCAAAAGAGACCAAGCCAAGTGAGCGTAGGAGTTAGGGATATCTTTGTTATGTGAACATTCTCAAAACAAAGAGGTCTCATTGTTGTTTTCGTATACGATGCCGAAGGCTTGCTCTGTTGGTATGGAAAAGAGGGACCACATTATAACCAAGTAAGAATTGAAAGATTGGATTACCTTGAGACCGATTGGGACATCTTCAGTTGGAATGTCCCAAATATGTTTACCACTTCCATAAGCTACAGCTGAGAGGGCGAATGTAGAATATACCATAAAAAATGCCTTTTGAAACCCCAGTTAGCAAGCAGAACGCTTCATAGTCATTTCAAGCATATGGGAACGAAAGAAAAAACTAACCCAAGCAATAACAGCAAGGGTATCATCCCAACCAAAACTTTTGATAACGACCGCTCGGCAATATGTTCGCATCCAAACGGACAGTGTAGTCAACACAATAAACAGTATCACGACTCCTTGGATCTGTGGCCCTCTGTCCGCATGTGACTCCGCCCGTACCGATAACTCCAAAGACTCCATTTTTCCAGTTGGCAGTAGCAATAACCAGTTGTGTTGATAGTGACACTGGCAGCTAACGTGACCTCCAGGAATTTCCCCAATTTCTCCACGAACACAACAACGGAATGAACGTCAAAACTCGCACCTCAATGTGGGCAAAGGCTAGTAGATAATATGCGTCTGGCAAATTCAAATGAACCCCTCGAGAGTACAGGACCCAAAAGAATGAATTTTATTTGTGTAACCCTTCGATTCGGGGGACCCACGACCACATTTGAAGCCTTCATATCCTTTCAACGCAAGGTACCAGGTATGTAAATGAAGTTCAGGTATACATCTAGAATCTAGGTCACTTTGCCCCAGAGTGGATTTGGAAAAGTAGATCTGGTATTGTGCATGGAAAGACGGGAGAGCAAGGCGTGATCAAAGCGTTGAGAAGTTTACCATTTAAATCATCGGAGACGTCCCAAACAGGAAGACAATGCCGTTTTTAGATTCTGTTGGTGTCACTGTATAGTAACGTGTAGTAATACTTACTAGGTATCAGCACTGGATATGGATTTGACCATCTGATACGCTGATCCCAAGTCCTATGCAAATAGATAGTGTGCTGCCAACGTGCTTGTCGAGGCTAGTCAAGGTTGTTCCACCTGTCAATAAGCTACTCAACTACCTAGATGCTGAAATCATCAGCCACTATCTAGTGACGCTTTCGGAAGTTCACATGCGTGACCTCCAAATGTAATTGTATCCAAATGTAGGGATCAAGGGAGCTTACGTACCTAGGCTCAAGGTACCAGACTGATTGAACCGGGACCCAGATGTAATAAGTCTTAGCTTGAACTATCACGAATTTGTGTAATGATCATACCAAGGTTTGCTCATCAAAATCAAAAGCTGACTGTTCTTGCTGGATCATATCAACTGTTTTCATAATCTTCGATATAATACGAGTACCGATAGACTTGTATGCCACATCATTACTGTATTGATCCAGCTGGCAAGCCTTTAAGCTTTCTGATAGAACACAACAGGGCAAGAGATCAACTCAGCTACTTTGCACGGCATTTGTTTTCTGCTTGGTTGATCAACTCCTGGGATTAGCCTTGTGAAAGTGCCGTACGTGATTACCAATATCCTAATGCGGAAGCTGAATTATTCCGTCGCTCCAAGGAACTCATCAGTCTGTCAGTACCGAGACTCAAATAAGATTTGGATGTCATAGGCGATGTGATGCGCACTTTGTTGCGGTGAACCAATCGAACATCTATTCCTCTCCTCATGTCTGGAGTATTCTATCGACGCCATCGACTCTTGGCCATTGTATGGGCATCGCACGGTTGTTGCCAGACGGGAGACGGGAGACCTACTGAGTGACAGCTGCCATGCCGCCACAATGTATCGTCGACAAGCCGATCTTTGTAATGTTGAGTCATACCGAGAGGAAAATTTGGAGAATTACGACTCAAAACATCGTAATTATGTCGCATGTCAAAGCCGTCGAGAAAAGTAGAGCATAAGATAGATTGAAAATTTGCGTGAACCCCTACGAATACATTTCAATTTTGCCCCTGCGGATCGGGGTATTATCCGCTCGAATCCTATTTCCGATCTGATCCGCGTTTTGAGTGGATATGGGTAAATACGAGATTAGGTTCGTTTCGTTTCCAACTTACCTGGCTGGGTATCTTCGCCGTCTGAAGATTTTACACACAGACTTGAAGATTTTGGAGGCTGATAACAAGATATCCATCCCTCCTCTTGGGCTGAACGAATCTCAGTTATTTGAGCAGTAGATCTTGCAAATCCTAGGTATTGCTTCGATATCATCTCTTGTATCAATAGAACTGATGCGAATATTTACCGAATCCAGTTGCAGCCACAAAATGCCAACCTTGTAGTTCAGCTAGGTAGTGAGAGAAAATCTGGAGACAGAGTTTTCGCTTCTTTATTGCAGTGAAAACAGGGGGTGATTGAACCACCAGCAGATCCTACGTGCGAAGTAGAGGGGAAGCAGAAACGGGCAATTTTTCGTCTTTTTTTTCCCGCTCCCTACGTGATCGTCTGTTTGTAATTCGTCTGCTGTAGGCCGAACAGCCGAGGCAACTTATCCACATCTCCGAATTAGATTTCTTCATACTCCGTACATATTGCATAATGTATTATGTTTCACCCGTTTGCTGTCACGCTTCGGTGATAACTTCAATGAGGGAATCCGGAAATATAATATAGCTCTTTCAAATGTGTGTCATGATCGGGTCGGGAAGTCCACACTAACACCCTTACCTTACGAAGTACTTACTCTTCAAGGCCCAGTTTTGAAGATTGTGTAACCAACTGTTTGATACATGGGATATATCCCCTGGGTGCCATTCCATATGTGCTACAATCAGATATCTTCGCTCTTCTCTTTGCAAGAGCTCCGAGAGAAAGCTTCCACGACACGGCTCACGGGGGCTTCAATACGCGCGTCCTTCGAGTTCGGAGATTTTGACAGCATATACCATGAGAGTTCGATTGACTTTCAATCGCAGAGCTTCTAGAAAAGCATCTCAATGCACTGATCTGTACTACGTCTACTTGAGACTTAGCAGACGCAGGATGTGTCTTGATACGGCTTGGGGCCGCCCCTCCCCCTTTTGATGAATGATAAGTTATAACTAGCAGACCCAATTAGCCCCACCTCCTCTTATCCACTAAGAAGCTGCCATCAAACTCCACCAGGATAGAAATTAAGATATACTTTTCTCTCCTTGCATATACAAGCATTAAGTTCCCGACCTCGTGGTAACGGCCTTTCAATGTCAATCTTGCTATATTTTCCAGACCACCAGGTGGACCGGAAGTGCGGACGGCGTTCGCCTAGCATCTCCCAAGTAGGGATGGGCGAATTATATAATCTTGGGGATGATTATATAAATCTATATTATCATACTTTTTGAGGCATATAAAATATTATGCCAAGCTTATGCACGTGTTTTTTGAACCAATAAAACCATTAGGATGAATGAGAGTGGGTCGTTTTTGGAAAAAGTTTTTGGCGGGTTCTAATTTTCAATTTAGTGTACAATTAGATCTAAAAGTCAGGTGCTAATCATGTGATTTATATATTAATCGTTTAGAATACAAAATCAATAAAATTTGTATTAAATGAAGTAGCCATTAGCCTATTAAAGCTATTAAAAAAATCAAAATCCCCACTTTCTATACTAAAAATATTGCAATTTGACTAATATTATATATTATATTTGACTGACGAATATACGATATTATATATCATCAAATCGCCCAACCCTACTCCCAAGTTATTAAAGACGCGCCCTTCGCAGTACCTTGATACCCATTGGGTAGGTCGTAGGAGATCTATGCCATTTTTGGATTCGCACAATTCAGACCTGCCGTTAAGGAATGGTTAGGAAATTGGTCTACCGGACGTTGCGGACTTCAACAGAGGAAGTGCAGAAAAGTTCAAGCCTGTCACTCCAAATATCCAATGCTAGAAAATTCAAGGGTCAGCTCAGGTCTCTATCCATGAGTGGTATAAGTCATTGTTGTACACATATAGATGTAGTATTCAATTATGACCTTGTACCTTTACACCATCAAGCCCAGGGTGCAAGTGGATTCCTTCTAGTAGTTTGGGACCCTTCTATCGAGAAGCACAATTCTTGGCAGGCTTCTTGACCCCTTCGTCAACAAGAGTCTCGTCGTTGGTAGATATTCATGAGGCTTGAGCTGCACATCTAGTCCCTTAGATGGCAATTTCCCATATCAGTCAGCTATCAATATTAGAAATTGATGCTCTTGCGTCAATTAAATCACCGCTCCTCCTTGGAAATGCAATCGTGAATGATTAGGGTATGTGCTCTGCATCTGCAATGCAAACACTAGTTGAAACAAGAATGGAGAAATACCTTCGCTTCATCCCCACTATTCCCTCATGCCCTGGGTTACACAATTGATGCCCCTGAAAGACAGAACCGAAAATCATACTGACATTGCGCTAGTTCTCCCTCGCAAGGGACAGCTCGAGGTGGCTGGAGATTTGCAGTAATATCTACTGTCAAAGAAAAGTACACTGTCAAATCATATCATAATATGTATTATGTCTGGATACCATGTCAGAGCTATGAATGATATCACATAACGACCCCAGGCACTCAAAGGATGAAGACTACCGTCACAATATCCAGATCCAGATCTTTCAAGCTATCGTCTGGTAATTTAGCTTTGATACTATCGAATTATTGAGTTCGTCGTACAGATTATGGTTTGCCACTGCAGCATTGATACTTTGCTCCTTAGACGAGTGAACTTCAAGTTAGGACGCCATACAATCATGTAAACTTCGTAGTCTATTAGATGATATGGATGGGAAGGTGAAGCAAAAGATATGTCCATGTGCTCTCTGGGGGCTATACCTCCAAGAGCTTAGCTCGGCCACGGTTAAGAGACTAGGTACACATAGTGTGTGTTGAATCTTGGAACTTTCACGTAGTCTCTCACACGGAATGCGCCCCTTCCGCGGAATTTCACCAGTGATTACAATACTTGTTCCATCTTCCCTCGAGTGGAGATTATTGAGATTGCAGTACAATGAACATGGAATTCCGTTGAAAAGGAGGAGAATATTGGATGAGGTAGGATGTGAACGTAGATGAGAGATTTGAATTGCCGAAAACGAATGATGCGTAGACAGCGATCTGCGATTTATGTCACTCACAACATGGTAAGCTTACAACCAAACAACTTGCCTCGATCATGAAGTTATTCACCCAGCCGTGATCACGATTTTATTGATATCAAGTCATGCAATGTAAATTTACCATAAAGTGTGTCATTGATTCCGCATCCTGGATTCTCATTTCGATTCTACTCATACGTCCTTTCGTTTGCGCTCCCCTGAAACCTCAAACACACGAGTGTAGATATCCCGTCAATCTTCGCACCCCCATCAAAGCAATGCGGAACTGGAAGTTCATTTTCAGTAAATTTCAGTTTCGCCTCACACTCAGGTTACCCCGTCTCTTTAGACTCTGTCGATAAAGTGATGATTAGACTAAGAATTTTTCGCCTTGATTTACTGACCTAAAGGCGCACGAGAATCTTCAGTCAACCTTCTTCACATACTGTTCCATCAAACCGAAGATTATGGATGCAGCTGGTGAATGAGACAGGTTGCTTACATGTCACCCATAAAATATAAATAAACACAAATAGATACAGTTGAATCATACCATTCAATGTTATCTTGAAAAGCAATGACTCCATTGCCCCTAATCTCAAACACAAAGAAACCATCTAACACTACCCAAATAGAGCCAATGTGAGCTCCAGCAAACTACTTATTTGGAATTAGTACTTACATATCAAAATGGCCAGAAACGATTCCCAGTCAAGATGCAGAGTGCAAATATATGTGATATCTCTAGCGGAACCCGTTCCATATCCGAATAATCCCCTGGAAATTCAAAGCAAACATAGTCTGGCTTCGGATGTTCAAGTTGCAGACAAAAATAGTAAGCTTCTATGAGTAGGTAGGTATTCAAAGTCAGATTTGTACTTGGAGAATCGTCTGACAAAGTGAGGATGGTGCCCGTATTGTTGGTGCGCTACTGATAGTCCTTTCTCGAGACGCAATAACCTTCTTCTCTTTATCATCTCTCCTCTTCACTCTATCTTCTCTTCACCCTGCATCCTTTCTCCAGCCCCTATTTCTCATCTAGCTATCCCGCCATATAATACTCTTCGAGTTTTGAAATCCATTAGAAGAATAATGCCCTTGTATCTTCTGTTCAGTACATGTTCACAAGCTTTATGTATCTCACGCGGGCAAGTCCAAATCATCAGACCCAAGGTCATCATGAGTAGGAGTTTATGCTGTAGGCCTTTGGGAAAGTGCCTTTGCTCTCCGATTCACACATGTACTTTAATCACGCGTGCATAGAGACATATGATGTCCCGTCTTGTCACAACAATATATCAACAGTATCTATCGCAAGATAATTGATCGACGGCAAACGCCACACTCGAACTAGACTTAGACCGTGTTCTGGAAATCTGATATGCGTGAATTTCCTGATGTACATACAAGTTCAAGACTAACCCGTACCACTTTGCTATCCTTTAGTAGCTGCCATTTTGATACATAGATACAATGCTGTGAGATCAGCAGAGAAACTCCCCAGTCCAATCAATTTGCAAACATTTTGTAACATAATTTACATTGACGCATTCATCATCACACTGGTGAAGTTTACCCATCACGATCTAAAAGTTGGTCAACATGACCCGGTATGCTGTGCTTGTTCATCCTCTTCTACCCCTCTTTCTTCCCCCCGATTTCTCCATTTGTCTTCTTTCTCTTTCTTCTCTCCTTCTCGCATTTTGTTCTTCTGCAATCTCTCTCTTTCTCCTCTCCTCATAAGCAGCAGCTCTAGCCTTTGCTGATGCATCATCTGACTTTGCTCTTCTTTCTTTTGCCATATCAACGACACCTTTCTTGGCGCTCTGGAACCCGTCCATTACATTTCCCAAACTGCCATCTAACGAGAATCTCTTTACGGGAGTAGCCTCTCCCCCAGATCCTGGAACTTCTCTCATTCTGAGGGTACTTTGGGGTGTTGATAGGTTCTGGGTTGGGATAGGAGTCATATTTGCCCAAGATCGGAACTTACGGTTGCGGAAAAGTGTGGCTTGGCCAAAGGAGAACGAGGAAGATACCAAGAACGACAATTGAACAGCAGCGGGCATAAATGATGTGAAGATCATCGAGAGGAGAGGCATACCCCATTGCATTGCAGTCACCATTCCGGGTGTGAGAGTACTGACACCGGTTTCTCCACCTTTCTGTTGTGGCCCCAATTAGCTCGTCAATTCTTCATGAGTAGCGTTCGAGGGGGTGGAAACCAGCGGAATATGATATAGAAACCTGAACTAACCTTCAAAACGAAATGCAAGATTCCACTTGTAGCCAATGGCAATAAGAAATAAGGATCTGGGATACTTAAATTGTAGAACCACAAAATTCCTCCGTCCAAGAGCCCCGGAACAGGTACGTCAGACATCTGCCTCAACAATTTCCACGTTCCGTATCCAATGAAAATCTGTACTGCTGGCACAAAACTTTTCCACATCGAAATTCCCGCGCGCTTATATATGCGCTGTAATTCTGCTCTGTGCAACATCATCTCCGCTGTGTCTCCCTTCTTTTTCGCCTCCATCATCTCAGCCTGGACGGGAGCGGTAAACTCTTTGATTGCAGCCATTCGAGATGCATTCTCTGCGGCATCGAGAAAGGGCTTGATCAAGATGATTCTCCATGCGGCAGCCGCAAGACCGATAGATACCCACCAGGGAGTTCCGGCAAGGACGTGGATATGCTCCAGCATCCATTCCATGACAGCTGTGGGACCCCATCCATAGTCGAGACCAAGAGAGTGGAGGTAACCAATGTGTTCGGGTGCGGAAAGAATATCAGCATTGATATCCGGGGTGACATCGAGCGGGGTAGGTCTAAACTCGGGTGTGGAGGTTTCGACGGAGGGGATTGAGGAATTCACAGGAGGTATGGCGGAGGGTGTGGTTGATGCGAAACGTATGGATGTGGCATTTCGAAGCAAGGTATTGGGTTCTGAGAGGGACGATCGAGTAATTGACTGTGAAAACAATGTGCTGTTGCCTTTATTCGAAAGATGTGTATTATTTCTAATGGATCGATGTACATTTGAAGAGAACTTGTAGAAATCAGTAACGTTCCATTTGTGCTTAGTCCTGCTATGAGAAAAGCAAATACCTGTCTAATTCCATATGATTCAATCCGCCGTCTACCTAGGGCCACCGCCTGGTTCGAACACCTTAACCCTCTGCTGGGTATCATTTTATTATATGTGGATGGTGATGGCTATCTCTTCCCCTCGCCAGTCGAA
This sequence comes from Botrytis tulipae, assembly GCA_004786125.1. Taxonomy (NCBI): domain Eukaryota; kingdom Fungi; phylum Ascomycota; class Leotiomycetes; order Helotiales; family Sclerotiniaceae; genus Botrytis; species Botrytis tulipae. Next base: position 25,389 of record PQXH01000128.1, read on the forward strand.
GATTGAGTATCGCAAAAATTATTTGATCGCGACTCGCATAACTCTCTGCATAAAATGGATAATATTTTAGTGTATTTCTGGTTAGTTTATCACTACCTAGGTACCTACAACAACCACACTCACGAGCCACAGTAATGATCTAAGGAATCCAACGTTTGATATTCACTCGTAGAATTGGAGATTTGGGCTTGCTGTACACGAAATGATATATCTGCGTGGTAAATTTACCAATTTGTGGCACATTATGATATGGGCTACGGATGTATTGATGTACGATCAGTTTTCACCCAGTTCTCTTGAACGTTTCCCATGAACCGGCAACAATCACATCTATGTGTTGTTAGATCTCCTCAGTAGCTCTGCTAAATTTGCTTGAGTTTGCTGCATCTCCCGATCTTGAAATACTCTCTATGCCCTGTTTGCTCTTCTTTCCAGAAAAGAGTTGGGCATAACCCTAAAACGCCATTATCTTGTATACGTTTTATGTGATCTTTCCTTCATTCCAAACTTGTCAAATCGTCCAAGTTGCCTTCTCTGCTCTTGCGTTCAATTGGACTATCTCTGACTTCGATCCCTGGTCCTACAGATCTTCGTGTGAGGGGGAAAACCTATGTAAGTAAAGTAATTAGCACAAACCTTCGAATGCAACGAGATAATACACAGTCTTTTCAATGCGAAGAGCACAGCATATATTGCGTACTTTTGAACTCAAAAAAGAAGAAGAAGAATAAAACAGGCTTACCTTTGTATTGCTCCATCCCAACCTGAATGCAGCTTCATGGGCGAATAGCTCTCCAAATCCCAGCATAAGTCCATTCACAAATGGCAAGACAAGATTGATTGCAGCACCTCGAAGTAATCCCCAAATTGTAGGAGGAGAGTAAAGAATCATCTGTGGAGAGTCTGATGAAGGTGGTGAAGGAGAAGTTTCATCTTCATTGCGAGAATATTGCTCTGAGTCGGAGGGCATCGTTATCCCGGATTCAACAAGAGTGTTGAGCTGCTCTTCTGAAGACATTTTTTGAAATGAAAAGTATCACTTCAAGTAGCACAATAAATTCTCTTCCGTGAGATCTCTTAATTGTAGGTATTGATATGTCTGATGTGCTGAAGAATCCGGGGGCTTGACAATGTCGTTGCTTCCTACGTTAATTTTGGTATCACGGAGCATGATAATCCAATGCCGACCGAAGCTTTGACGATTTTTCTTATAAATGTGGAAGGATTCAGCCCCGCCAAAAAAGAACGTCATCCCAAGCTGCCTCGTTGGTTTGTTTCTTTCTATAACATTTCACCGTCAAGCTACAAAATATTTTATACTTTCACAGGAAATCTTGAAACTTCTCCAAAACCAGTCTACAATTTAGTCAATTACCTATCTCAAAGACTATCACCTTCAATACTACAAAACGATCATGGCAGACACCAGTAATCATGATGAGTTGATCTCTCAATTTTGCGCAATCACCAATGCTTCCCCATCAGAGGTATGATCATAGACGCAGGAAAAACACTCCAAAAATATCATATTTTTGACCATCAGGATTAATCTCATATCGCTGACTCTCTTTACCTTCTTAAATTTTAGGCTCAACAATTTCTCTCCGCAAATCAATGGGACTATGCATCAGCTATGACAGAATTCTTCACTGCTCAAGAAGAAGGAAATACAGGAGCCTCAGAACCAGTCGGTAGCAACGATCAAACTGAAACTTCGCCACCGTATACTGGACCCCGAACACTCGATGGCAGACCTGCTCCCGATAATGGCAAGAAACCTGCAAAACCAGCTGCTACAGCCGGGAGAGCTGGAGGACGTGGAGGCATCGCAACTCTTGGCTCTTTAAATCAAGGATCTTCGAGCCAGGGGGATCGTATGAACGATGCCGATGACAGTGATCCAGATTATGAGCCAGATGAACAACCAAGAGACTTGTTCGCTGGCGGTGAAAAGTCAGGATTAGCTGTCCAAGATCCCTCGAGAAAACCTGATGCGAGAAAGATTGTTGGTGATATTCTTAAGCAAGCTAAAGCGTGAGTTTCCCTTTTCAAAGATTTGTAGACTACATCCTTACTTAAAATTACAGAAATTCTTCAAGGGAGACTGGAGAGCCATCGGCACCAGCCGCAGCCGCACCATCTCGATTCCGTGGCAGTGGCCAAACTCTCGGCGGCGACGATGCTCCTTCTCAAGTAATTCCCGACCCCCATCCTCCTGCAGCTTCTTCCGAGCTTGTGACAAGAATTCTACACCTTTGGGAGGATGGTTTCAGTGTTGAAGATGGGCCACTTCGTCGATTCGATGACCCGGCAAACGCGCAAGACCTCCAGGCAATACAGAGTGGTCGTGCTCCTCTGCACTTGATGAATGTCAGGCATCTCCAACCAGTTGATGTTCAATTGCACAAACATGATGGACCTTACAAAGCTCCCCCCAAGGTCTACAAGCCTTTTGGTGGCTCAGGCCAGAGACTTGGTAGCCCTACACCGGGCGGCTCCAGCACTCCACCGGCATCCACCCCAGCGCCTGCAGCTACTACCGCCTCGACAGCAACAGCAACCCCAGAAGTTCAGGTCGATGAATCACAACCAACACTCACCCTTAGACTTCAGTTGGCAAATGGAACTCGTCTTCCAGCTCGATTCAACACTACGCAAACTGTAGGCGATGTATATGACTTTATTGCAAGAGCAAATGCCGATAGCAATGGGCGAGCTTGGGTACTTGCAACCACTTTCCCAAACAAAGAGCATACCGAGAAGAGTCAAGTCTTAGGTGAAATGCCAGAGTTTAAGAGAGGCGGTACAGCCGTGCAAAAATGGGTTTAGAGGATGTGTAGATGGGTCTGACAGGAGCGTTTTAGAAATTCGCGAAGCGGAATCAATTATGATGAAGCTTTTACTGACTGGCTACGGCCAGAAGGCGTTTAAGGAAGTCTGGGAGCACATACATAGCATTTTTGAGGCATAGATAACTGATTCGTCAAACTGCAATGATAGACGGAATGATTTAGCGCTCTGATGAGTCCCCATGTGAAAATGATTGATATTGAGTGAGGTTTCACACAAGTAGAATCTACGGCTACTACAGAATTGACATTGTAGTTACCTGTCTCGCCTGTCTATGATCATGCTTGAAATGTATGCATGCATGCTTCGCAATCGTAGCTTGTGCATTTTTTTGGGAGATGGCAAGTCATTTGAATCAATAATAGCTAGTAGATCTCTCCACTCCACTCCACCTCGACCACGGCCTCGAATTATCGATATCGGATTATATAATCAAGACGTAAATGAAGAATCTCTTCAGTGGAAATAAAAAAGTGGAGTTTGCGACCCTCTCCGAACAGTCCGCCTGCAAGCCAACGCACTGATCGACAAATTAATACGGGCCGAGAAGAGAAGGGCTTTCGATTGATCCCCCAACTTTGGGGATGGCTCGGTGAGAACTCGAGAAGGGATGTTTGGGAGGGGGGTGGGAGGTGGGAGGTTGGAATCTGAGAGGGAGGTGTAGGGGATGGATGGGATGGGATGGGATGGGTCATGGGTGGGTGGAGTGGAGTGGAGTGGAGTGGGGTGTATGATGAGGGTTTTGTTGAGTTGGAAGTTGGATGGTATGGTGTACGGAGCAGAGAGAGTACATATTAGGTTATGAAGATGAGAAACTCAAGAGACAGGGGACAAGAGAGAATCCAACAAAATGGTATAATCAAACCGCCTTGCAGTATTTACAAGATAGTCAATTCATATCGCATGTACCGGACCGGTCGGTCGGACAAACGTTCACATGCTCGCTTGGCTTAAGCCACGGCTGGGACTAGAAGATTAGGTGACTGGGCATGCATTGATGGCTTTTGGTGGAAGACTTTGGTGTGCGATCCTCAATCTAGTGGTCAAGGTTTTTATTTATCCAGGGAAGCACGAAGGTTGTTTGAATGAATGAATGATTGATGAATTTGGTTGATTGATTGATTGGGTGATTGATATATGGGCTTGTTATTGGTATAGTATCTATCTGCTAGGTATATCAAACTGATATATCAAACTTTATGTGAAAGTTAATAATTTGACTTGCGCGAAGGTTACTTGAAGTTATCTCGTTGCTTATCTCTTTTCCTTACACGTCTTTCCTCTACTAGGAAATTCAGGGGGTGCGAGATAAGGAATTGCAGGGCCAGCCTGACTTTTTCCCAGTTTCAAGGGCCGGAGAGGCAGTTTAGTTGATTAAGGTACGAACGAATCACGGTGACCAGGGATTTCAATGAAACATTGGATCATTACTATTCGGCCCTGGACACGTTAAATGGATCTAGGATGGACTTTAACTGGACGTTCCCTCACTGCCAAGGCTCAAGGGATTTGGGACGGGCTTCTAATGACTCTATGCCTTGTCGCGTCTCTACCTATCATGATTCATTGTGTAGCACTGTGTTGCATTGTGTTGCACTGTGTTGGGAAAGGATAATAGGGTGTTGGAATTAGGGGTCTCTGTCAAAAACACCATCGACTTTGAATGGGTGAATAGGTATCTAGGGAATGGACATCTTCTCCTCCTTGATGTGTGTAGTGAGACTAGAGTGAGACTGGGTTGAGGTTAATACAAATTTGAGAATAGAATGTAATTGAATCTTGATACTATGATACTATGATACTATACCGGTGATCCTATATACCGGTGATACCACGACTCAACTGGTAAACACCCAGTCAAACACATTCATTTATTCTCTCAGCATTTGGGACAACCCATCAAGCCACTAGACCTATCTGAGTACCTTGGTATGCGCATACCTAGCACATCCCTAGTGTCCGGTGCATATGACGTAGTAGTGATCACAGAACCCGACCTCCGCCAACCGCCAAGAAGGAGACGAACGGGCAAAAGAAAAGAAACGAAAGAAAAGAAAAGAAAAGAAAAGAAAAAAACTTCACTGGATTCACCAATCAAGAGATGTCAGAATGGGATATTTATGGAAACGCCCCGATTGAGTAGATGGTGGAATCTGGGTTTGTGATTAGATCTTCCTATCAAATTTCAATAGGTACCGGTATTCGATACCTAGGTAGGTAGGTAGGTAGGTAGAGGAGATAGATAGATACTACTTTGTATGTACTATGTATGTTTTAAAGTTTTTGTTTCTATTTCTATTTCTATTTCTATTTCTATTTCTATTTCTATTTCTATTTCGCTTCCTATTCCTATTCCTGTCCATATCCATTTTCACATTCATCTTCACATTCAATTACTTAATCATTCAATCCCTTCCCTTCCCTCCCCTTCCCTCCTCCATTCGTTACTTCGTGCATCCTCCACCTCTCTTCTCCACTGTCAACGAATCGCTCTCCACTGTCATTGTCAGTTTCACGCTCACTACTATCGTCATCATCATCATCTCGTCACTTTCGCTTTGGTCCCCTTTTTCTTGTTTCTCTCTTCCTCCTCCTTCGTATACACTTTCCCATTTCTTTTTCAATTCCCCATATATTCTTCATAACTTCCTATCTCCTCGTCGAGAACGTACGATCTTCAACCAAATTTGATCAGATCGCCCTGGGGACAAAACGTCTCGGATCACTTTCGACTCTCTCGACTCCATTTAATCTACCTACGGAGATTTCAATCCGTGGATTAGAATCACCCTTTTCACGTCAAGACCCCTCACAGATCTGTTATTGATCGAATCCCCTTATCTTCCATGAGATCGTGGGGTTGATCCTGGGCCCAGTTTTGTAAACAGATCTACCCCATCATACGACTTTTGGGAAATCTGTTCAACGTTTGATCAACTTCAAATCACAATCCCGACATCATGTCGACGCCAATTCAAGAAAAGGAACAGTTCTCGTTTCCTGCATTTCCAGCCGATCCTCCCCATACTCACCACCAGGAACCTTTTCGCCAGGAACGTCGCTCGTCTGATGAAGATGGAACTTTGGGAGATGAACATCTATACGAATATCATCATGACCATCATGATCATCATAACCATCAAGATCAACACGTCGACAACAATCGCTTGAGGGTTGCCACGAGTTTTTCTCATGACCCGGAATACCTGAGCAAAAGAGATCAATCGCCTTTATCTGCCGCTGCACAGAGAGAGCAGTCACGGCGACTTGACGATGACCTTGAGATGCTTCGAGTAGAACGTGTGATATCGAATGAAGAAAAGGGCGATGGCAGCAGTATGGGTAGATCAATGAGGTCGAGATCTAGGGGGCCCAATAGAGAACCTATTGATGATTTCGATGTTGATACTACCCCTATACACGAGAAGACTAAAATATATAGACCACCAGCACATCCGGCCACAGCACTTGCAAAGTTCTTCAAGAAGGTTCACGGTTCGAGTGTCTTGGTTCGATATTTCGTCTATATCACGCCGTTGACGTTGCTACTTTTGATTCCCGTCTTGTTTGGTCTCCTTCTTTTCAAAAGGGCCACGGTCGGAGGTGTTAAGCTTTTCTGGTTTGGTATCTGGTTAGAAATTGTTTGGTTGACATTATGGCTTGCAAGAGTGAGTGATCGAAAGATACTTTGCAAATCAAAACCTCGCTAATTACCCCTGAATAGATTATTGCCAAATGTATTCCTTATCCAATGGGTCTTGTTTCTAGCTTATTCACAAATAATAACAAGAAATGGAGGGATTTGGGGAAGTCACTAGAGGTGCCAGCAACTCTGTTCTTTTGGTGGCTGGCTGTTGAAATTTCCTTTCTCCCAACCATGAAAAACCATCATCTCAATGGAAACAAGGGTACTCGCAGCTGGGAAAATACCTGCAACAAGATCATTGTATCTGTGCTTGTCGGAGCCACCTTGAACTTTGTCGAGAAAATCATCATTCAACTCATTGCCATTAGTTTTCACTTGCGAACATACGCCGACAGAATCGAGATCAACAAATTTCAAATCCAGAGTCTGGTCAAGTTATACAAATATTCCAAGGAAAAGATTCTTGAGAAAGATGAGGATTTCGAGGACCGTAGTGGAAACGCAGGTGTTAAATCGGGGGCTCGTACTCCAATGGCCTATGTCAACAAGGCACATAAAAATGCGAAGAATGTCTTTACCAAGGTTGGTGATGTCGCTGGTAAGGTAGCTGGAGACTTTACGGGAAGAGCTGTCACATCAAGTACTCATCCACATCAAGTGTAAGAAACCTTTTGCCTAAAGACTCTTGCCATGCTAATTGTATATCCTAGCATTCTTCAACTTCTTAACACGACAACCGGATCTCAAGTCCTTGCTCGAAGACTTTACCGAACTTTTGTGCACGACAACATGGAAACCATTCTGGCGGAGGATCTAACACTAGCTTTTGACAACGAAGAAGAAGCTGAGGCAGCATTCACCATGTTCGATAAAGATTTAAACGGTGATATCTCGATGGAGGAACTCGAAACCGTTTGTGTTGAAATTGGACGAGAACGAAAAGCGATCACTGCTTCCCTCAAGGATCTGGACTCGGTGGTCAGCAAACTCGATGATATACTGTTGTTCATCGTTGTAGTCATTACCATTTTGGTATTCATCTCTTTGATTTCTACTTCTGCATCTGGTGTCTTAACATCAGCTGGTTCGTCTGTCTTGGCTCTTTCTTGGTTGTTCACCGCAACTGCTCAAGAGTTTCTGCAATCGATCATCTTCGTTTTCGTCAAGCATCCCTTCGATGTTGGTGACCGAGTTACGATTTACGGAAACACTGGATCCAAATTACAAGGAGATGATTATTTCGTGAAGGAAATTTCGCTTCTCTTCACCGAATTCAAAAAGATGGAAGGTCATGTTGTACAAGCCCCAAACAGTTATCTCAACACCCTCTTTATCCTGAATCAGCGTCGTTCAGGAGGTCTCGCCGAAGCTGTTCCTATCACAGTCAAATTCGGCACGTCCATCGAACAACTCGAGCAACTTCGCGAAGAACTCGTCAAGTTTGTTCAATCCGAAAAGCGCGAATACCAAGGCAAGATCATCACCGAAGTAACAACCATCTACGAAAACTACTCCATCACCTTCAACGTCGTCTTCTTCTACAAGTCCAGTTGGCAGAACGAGTTGTTGCGTCTCCAACGTCGCAACAAATTTATCATCGCCATGATTTGCGCAATGGAAGATATAGGAATCCAAGGCCCACGCCAACGTCTCGCAGGTTTCACGCAAGAAAATCCCGTTTTCCTCAATGGCGCCTATCCGCCTCCCTACAACCCCAACCCCGACTCCTCAGATTTAGGATCCGGACCCGGTCCCCATTCTGGCTCTCTCGCCCGCGATAATCCACACATGGGCGAATATGAACCTCAAACCGGAGCCCAGCACGCCCCAGGCGTAAACACACACCCCTCCATCCTCCGCCGCCGCACCTCGGGCTCCCAATCCAACGCCCGTCGCCGCGGTGAATCTCTCTCCGCAATGAACAAACGCGTCGACTTCTCCCTCGGCATGCAAGGCATGTCCTCCGGCATGGACCTCGGCGACGTCTTCGACGAGAAACCGCGCGTGCGCATCCCCGACGTAACCTTCACCTCTCCCTCTCCAGGCCCACACTCGCGCCCCAGTCGCGAAGGCCGATCCCGGGACGGACAATCGCGCGACCGCGAGGATAGTCTCGCGCGCCAATCGACGCGGGAATCCCGCGATTCGCAACTCGCAAAGGTGACGTCGGCCAATAGCACGCGCACGCATCGCAATCGATTTTTCTCGCGCGGTAGAGGGAAGTTTTCGGGGGGTGGCGGGCCCGTAGATGAAGATGGGACGAGTTTGGATGAGTTGGAGGCGGGGTTGCATTCGCAGGGGAGAGATATCCACAGTAGTGAATTGAGAGATATACCCGAAGCATCGGGATTTTCGACCGCGAATCCGAGTCCAGGGGGGAGAATTGATCCACGCTCGGGCGTGGTGAGTTCGCAGGCGGTGCAGAGTGATGGTCAGAGGGAGAGGGGGGAGTTGCCGTCGGTGGGGAAGATTGGGGGACCGCCTCGACGGGCTTTCACGGGAATTTAGATTCGCTTCGAGGCGGTAAAGGGAAGAGAGCTTGTGTATAGTATATAGAGAGGAGAGGAGAAAAAAGAGTGGGATTCATGATATTTAGCGGGAGCGTCCATAGCATATAGACGGGAGATGGTATTTGATTACGAGCAAGCGAGCGTCGAGCATAGATAGCGAGGAACGATTAGAGTGGTCTTGTCAGGAGAAAATCCTACAGACGGGTAAATTCACGATAGATGGATGCATGTATGAGATGATTTTAGAATTTGCACTGGTGGCATTTGCCTGGCATGATAGACGATAGAGGGAAGATACTTAGGTTAGGTCGGGTAAACAGTTACCTCGTACCTAGGGAGCTTAAAAGTAATGAATTAGCTTAATTTTCACCATTGTATTATCTTCATTTTACCCAACTGATTTGACACGCCACACAATAGAAGAATGTAAATCTACTTCATAGGCAGCCGACATGATCACCTCAAATTCAGAATGCCATCGTAAAATCGATAAAATAATCCCTTCCATTTTTGATATCTTCGTAATGAACCTAGCTGCCAAAAGAATACAGAATACTAACAAATACACTCAGCGGATTCCGTTCTCAGTCGATATGCTCTTGCCTCCCCTCAACTCCTCAACTACCCTGACCCACATGCGCATTTGCAAAGAAACACGAATGAACCAATCCCTATTCCCTCAAAGTAGAAGATAACACACTCAAGAATCCGTTAAAAAAACGAAACCAGACAGACAAATCATCTCAATCGCGTAGTGACCTATGATCCATTGAAAACACCTTGTCAACACCTAATTCTACCACATCAAAAAGCGTACATAAAATCGAAGCCAATATTGTCTGATCATGATTCTCATCTCTCATAATACGTGCTTAACAAGCCGGTAGCAACTCAATCCTGTTTCGAAGTTTGTGGCCTAGAAATCCCAGAAATCACCACCAGTAGCCTTTTGATTTTGGGCTTTGCCAGGGCGACCGCTACGGAATTTGCTTCCTACACCGTTGAGACCACCAGCTTCCTCTCCATCAGAATCATCTCCAAAACCCCATCTTCTGCCTGCACCTTTGCTGCCACCCATTCCGTCACCCATTGTCTTGATACCAGTATTTTGCTGGTTGCGCTTAGAAGCCGTGTTGATTTCAGACAACGGCTCCTTGGTAGCATTGGAGCGACTTGGTGAAGAAGGGTCGTTCTCTTTTCTGGCATTCTTCTCAATAGGTGATTCATCGTATGTATCCCAGTTAGCATCCATCATCTTCACAGCCTTGGCCCTATCTCCCGCCATGTGAGTAGGAGCCTGTCCAGTTACTGGCGATTCATCAGCCATGCTAAAATGATCATAATCCTTGGTTCTGTCCTTGGCATTTGCAAGACCTGTAGTATGTTTCTTTGAGACTGGCGTGTCACCTCCATTCTCACCAAATAGAATGTCTTTGTAGAGCCCAAGTCCATTGTTGTGTCCTTGCCCACGAGGGTTTCCAACGATACGACGATCTTTTTGAGGGGTGGCATCGTCTTGGAACTCAAAATGTGTCTGAGCATCCTTGCGAGGTTTTTCGGCTTTCTTGAATTTGACTGGACTATCTAAGACTTCATCATCACTGTTACCCCAATGGCGAACTTCAGCTGCGCGAAGAACTTTAGTAGGAACAACCTTTTGCGGTGTTTGGAAATCATCAAATCCCCATTGACTTTGATGTTGACCCTTGCCACCCTTGCCAGTTGGCGGTCGAATGGATTCCTCTTCCTCGGGGCCATCGGTGATATCAAAGTGTTCATACCTAGCTGGATTTGGGCGGTACATGGGGTCCTTCGACTTCTCGCGGATGGGGCTATCTGGGGTGTTTTCATTCTCATCGGCATCGAATAGTCGAGATGGTGCGAATTTCTTGGAAGCGCCTGCTTTTGGAGAAAGGACAGTGTCTACAGTCGAGGAATTCTTGTTAACAAAAAGATCATCATAGTCCCGAGGTGCTGGCTTTGCGGATACACTGGCTGGTACTTCGGCCGGACGGGACTTGGATCCAATATCCTCACGGGGAGTAAACAAGGAAAGGCTTGCGTGCGGGTCGCGCAATACATTATTGGAGTTCCCTCTGGCGCGAGCGAGCGGATCCACGTTCGAAGAAGCATCTAACGTACCAGTATTTTTGACGCTTGATGCGATAAGCTTTATTTGATCCTTTCCATCCCGGATTGGCCAGTTTCGTCCAGTCTTTCCGATAACATCAATCAGTTTAAGAAGTGATCCCTGGTCCCAGTTTTGTCGAATTTGTTGGATCTTTCCGTTGCCATCGAAACTTACGATATGGATCTGCCATTATTAGTATGCGGGCATATTGTAAACATACAGTGCCAAACTTACAATTGGAAAGGTGACTGTGCGATCAGCGAGAAAGTTGTCATCCAGTCCAGGTAGATAGGATCCTCCCGAGGTCTTGAATTCAATGGTTGTGTGGATTTCTGCGGCGATGGAGGAGGCTCCTTCAACAGTATTTAGGAAGGTTTCCTCTTTCTTCTCGAGTTGATGGGTCTGTCCATTTAAATGCTTGACAACATTAGAAGCTCCATGAACAGTGACTAGAGTTGTAATGAAATGAAGGGAAGCATCAGCTGCGAGTAAGGAGGGGTTTGGGGAAGCTAGAAACTGCTTATAGGCAGATTGTAGTGACATTTTGGAAATTGCGATGGTTTCTGATGAAATACACAACAGGTGCAGGTTGATGCAAAGAAGAAAGTTGTGGTCGACTATAAGAGACGGAGGTGTCTCAGATTACGTGAACTTCAATGAAATTCGGTAACGTATTGTTGTTGGTAAAGTATGGATATGAGGAGGGGAGATTTTGTGGAAGAGGAGAGGAGGAAAAGGGAGGAAGATAGATGGATGGATAGTTGGATGGTTGTATGTTTACAGATTCGCGACTTCTGTTATAATTATTGTTGCCGCGTCGCTTTATTTTATTTTGATGAATACAGTTTCGCCTAACAATAATAAGTTTTTCATACAATTATTAATATTCGATGTATAGGTATATGGATTGCTTTTTATTACTCTTTCATTCATACGATATGTGTTATACTCCGTACTCGTCAAGACAAGATATACATACATAGGTGGGTAGGTAGGTAAGGGTCTTGAAGATTCAGGGGAATTTAACAAGGCTATGAGGGGAACATTTTTATTGATCAGGATTGTTTGTTTGTATTAATCTACAGCCAATCAGATTTAGCCTTTCTTTCTACACTGCCTTAGCAACGGTACTACTGCATGTCAAATCTACCAGGGCAGGTAAGGGAATGCTTTCTTATGTTTCAGAGCAGCGAATGGGGAACGGGAACGGGGAATATACTGTGATGAAATAAAGACAATTGTGTGCGGAACGGAGTATATAGAAAGACTCCGAACAATCTAGTAGTCTGAGGTATCTTGAACAACAACTTCTCGTATAAAACTGCAGTAAGGAGTCTCTTGCGGGATACCCTCATTTTCGTTGTATGAGAAAATGACATGAAATAGCATCCATCTATCAGAACTCAAATCGGGTGACTGTTATCGTTCTCATCCCGATAGGTCCGGCTTCAGCCCTCGCTGTACAATGGAGATGCAGGGAGGCAAGCTCATGATCGTTTTTGATAGCATTACGAAGTGTATTCCTGATCAATTCTGACTTCACTATCGAATAAAATCAACATGAGAGTAGAAGAAGCCTATGATAAGCCAGTGCCTATGTATCTAACAAGTAAGTAGACGAGAGAAAATATCTAGGGCCGATTCAGATCGTTTAATCTCTTATACCATGTACTCAACATGTTAGAAATACGATCTATCTAGACAAACTTCAAAATTGATTTGTTATTCACATCAATCAACCCAGATCATTATATCTATCGAATGTGATATTGGGTCCAATGCAATATTAAGTTGAAGATGTTAAGCTAGTCCGCGTTCAAGAACCTCTTCTCGGGATAGTAAGGGGTTCATCCATCATCTCTCAAAAACTGCAATTGCTCATTGTTCGGACTATCTTGCTCTGCCTTGTTCAAAACAGCATATAAAGAGCTACCACCAGGTCTTTTATTTGTAAGGGTCAACGGATCACTCTTTAGAGATGCAACCACAGAAATTGAACAGCCTTATTAAATTAGTGCTGACATTTGAACCTTCTCAGCTTCAGGATTTACCTGCAGGAAGGCAAGAAGACGAGAACACTATTGGCAACATCTTTTCTAGGAGAATACAATTCCAATGAGTCTAATTCCCTTTCCACAGACAGCTAAATTGACTCCCATATCTCCAATACGATATAACTCAAATTTCCGGGCCTGATTTCTACAATATCAGGGTCCGCTCGCTTCCATGACAGCATCTTTCAAATCTGGCTTATTACCCAGAGCCTATGCTTCCCATCCAAAACTACCATTTATCTCTGATACGCGTTCGTAGTTGTCTCCGACCCAAGAGGAACATCATTGGTTGCATCCGATTCCAGAATGATATTCGTAAGTTCCAAGGTATCGGCTTTTGGCGTTTCGCTGTTACAAGCACCTGGGGCAGTTGAGTCATTGTTATCGGTCTGGTTATCTGGTAATAATACGAAAAGAAGTGGTCCATCTCGATCATTGTTCACAGATAGATTTTCCACATCGATATTTTCGTTCTCCCCGGGGAACTTGAGCTCAAGAGCAATGTTTCTGGGATTCAAGGTATCAGGAATGACAGCGGCATTTTGATTGTTCTGGCCAAGCGCCAATGCGAAAAGAAGCGGCCCATCATCGCCGTTGTCATTTGTGAACGAGGTAGTGAACGAGATATCTTCTCGATTCTCATTCCCAACGGCTTTCAACTCGAGACCATAATTCCTGGGATTCAAGGTATCAGGAATGACAGCGGCATTGTTATTGTTCTGGCCAAGCGCCAATGCGAAAGGAAGCGGCCCATCCTCGCCCATGACAGACGATTGGTCACCCGTTATTGTAGGTTGAAAAGCGGTGTTGGTGTTGTTGTTATTATTTTCCATCGGCAGTTCTAGAAGGACTGACCCGTCTCCTCTGTATGACCTATTGGTAGAGAAATCTGACATCGAGACCACTGTGATTATTGGAAGACGGCAGTGAGAAGAGAATCGAAACAGGCAGGTGAAAGTTTGACACGAACTTTGGATGATGTGGAATACTGTGGCATTATATACTTTGCTTCTAAATCTCATCCCTCTCCCGCTTCTCTTCTCTACCCCGCAGTACCACCATTAAATATTACATGAGATCGAAAGCTTTAACCCCATTCAAACCTAATGCTCAGCTGGCTTATCGATCACAAGGATGGAAAACGGAGCGAACATGAATCAAGACGGTGATGCGTAAAGCCATAGAACAGCGTTTCGTCAAGTTAGAGAGGCTCGAGAGAGGTTTTGCTTGGCTGCAGATTCGAATGCTCGCCCATCGAACCATTGTCCAATACATGGCGATAAAAATGAATAAAGGAACTGGAAATATGAACTCCATTCATATACGATATTACAGATATGTTTGTGATTTTCGTCTTCTATGCCCTTGACGAAGTCACCAAGTCTTCTAGCAGGCTTCCAGGCCAGCTTTTCCACCGTGAAAGTAACGCCTCACCACAAACACCCCAGTAACGTGCAGCACAGAAAGGATGGTGATGGCGATCATTACTACACCATAAAACCTATGAATGGGTATGTTGAATTTCACCGAAAGATATCAAGCAGATAAAGCTCTACCAACGCCGATATCGTATCCCTACCGCTCCAGTAATATACCAAGAACCAAGAAATTCATAAAGTAGTCAGGAGTATTGTATTTCGCCAAAAAGTCCTCTGTCTCATGTTGTCTGCACTTGTGACGATGTGATCTTCGGAACTGAGGCTTTTGGGCATTGAAAAAGGAATTTGTCATGTGTTAATTGATACAATACTCGTTGACTTGTCTGCATCCAAATTCTCTCTACTGCAGTATGATAAGCTTCACGGCGTGTTCCTCGAAATGAGAAATGAGAAATGAGAAAGTGAATGTGGTACAACGTTATAGAGATTAGATATCACCGGGTAGACAGGCGAGGTAGCTCGGTAGGTACTCTCGAGATACCATCGTTAGCTCAAACTAGCCCATAAAATATCCGAGCTTAACAGTAGCCTTCCAGAAGCTCCCCGGCCACCCCCACCTCAAGCTCCATCTCCTTAGCAATCTTGGAACCATCAGCACCTCAGCCTCGAGCAGTAATATAAACTTGAAAGTTTTCTTACACAATTCCACGGTGCTAAGACAATCAAGGTGACTCTATCGACCATGGTCTCTCAAAAGATAGCGGAAGCGATGCAGCAAATTGCAAGCTCAGAGGAAAAACAACAAGGCTACACTACCCTTCTTTCAAACGCTCAATTTACATCTACACCAGCAGAGTTGCCTGACGACTTAATCGCCATTTTCGATGCCGTATTTGCAGATGCTTTAGGCATAGTTGCTACTCGATCCGTGATTGTATCATTTGTCGATGCACTCAAAGCCATAAATAGTAATGAGGCCAAGATTCAAGTTGGTCAACATGCTTTATCGACACTTAGTGAACAAGCATCCTCATTCGAAGAACAAAATGCGCAAATACGTGAGCTGATGGCCACAGCGTACGAAGACGACGAAGATAACCTTGCCGCTGCCAAAATATTAGCTGGTATTGTTCTGGAATCATCGCAACGAAAAGTCACAAATGAGGAGAAAGTTCGTTGTTGGATTCGTATTACTCGCAACTATCTCGAGGTGGACGATACAACGCTTGCAGAGCAATACCTGAACAAAGCTAAGAACGTCATATATACAGTCGAGGACCGTGATCTGAACCTGCACTTTCAACTCAGTCAAGCACGTATCCACGATGCTAGGAGGAATTTCTTAGCCGCTGCTCAAGGCTACCAGGATATTAGTTTCTTGCCTGTCATCGCCGAGGAAGAACGTTTGCACACTCTCAGTATGGCCATTAAGTGTGCTGTCCTGGCGCCTGCTGGCCCCCTTCGAAGCCGTGCTTTAGGCAGATTGTATAAAGACGAGCGAGCTGCTAGTTTAGACGAGTTTAGTATTTTGGAGAAGATGTTCCTGGATCGCTTACTGTCTCCCGAAGAAGTATCTAAGTTTGCAGAAGGTTTGGCTTTACATCAACTCGCAAAGACCTCAGATGGTACCACTGTCTTGCAAAGGGCAGTTGTAGAGCACAACTTAAGAGCTGCGTCGAGATTATACAACAATATTCGTTTCGAGGCTCTTGGAGAGATATTGGATCTTGACGGAGGCAAGGCCGAGGAAACTACCGCAAGCATGATTGAACAAGGTCGATTAGTCGGTAGGATTGATCAAGTCGAGAGGGTCATTTGGTTTGAGGGCGGAGAAGCTACTGGAGAGAAAGGTAGCGGTAGATCGGAAGGGATTGTTGGGAGGGAATTGAGAAGATGGGATGCTAATGTTCAAAATTTGGCCGAAGAAGTTGAGAAAGTGACTTCTGAGTTGCAGCTAGTTTATCCGGTGAGTAGAATTGGATATCATCTGTTGCTACCGCTAATATGTGTTTAGGACTTCGTCGCTGCAAATCTGGTGGTATGAGAATAGGGATGATGCGAAATGAATTACACGATACAAGCCTGGCGTTAGGTGTGGTCACTGCATACCAATAGAGGAGTTTAGGTGACGATGTTCACCATGGCATTTATGATAATAATGAAAAGTAGATCAATTTGATCATTAAAAGCACGACAAATACCACATTTTCTATCTTTGACAGTTGTAGCGGTGCATTTCAAGTATATTTGAGCCTTTAACTCAAGCCATTAGCCCCATCCGTCATCGAGATGTTGCATACCTATCGACCACTGCTCGGGGTACTAGCTTTTCTGGAGCAGCAAAGATCGTTGCCCTTGTTCAACTTTCGATCCTCTAACAGACATCAATCTATGAAGTTCGACGCCAATCAAAGTCCCCATCCGATCATAGCCCTCTTCTGTGAAGTGTAAGCCATCGGTCCAGATTCGTCTACGTTCCTCTTCTGGCATTCTCCAATACGGTATGGCATCATGAAGATCCAGCACATGACTAGATGGCAACTCAGCATTTGCCTCGGGGTCTCACAAAGTACACACTCACAAATTTTCAGCTTGATGAGCACGAATCATACCATTCAGATAATCTCTTCGCTGGTCGAGTTCTGGCCTACAAGTACCACATTCTGGGATGGTCAAGGCCAAGACTTGAGTTCCTTGAGAAAGAGCGTAATCCCAGACTTTCATCAGATATTCAAAGACGATGTCAACATCTTGATTTTGAGTTAGATCGTTAGTGCCTCCTAATATGACCATCCAGTTATAAGGTACTTCGATCTCATTGTCTGGTACGGGTTAGTAATGTTATATAGGGTATCTAGGTAGTCAAAGCATCAATCCCGCTCAAATAACCACAGTCACAAACACAATCAGATTTTAGAACAGAGGACCACTTACACAAGATATCTAGTCTTGGTAAGTAGTGTCCAGGAGGACTGACAACTTGATCTCCAGGTAATCCTTGGACATCTGTTTTTATCGAGATGTAGGGTGAGGAGGTTTGAAAAGTATCCTCCAATGCAAGAGCGTATGGATGATTGGATGGCCACCCATGTGTTAATGAATTGCCAAAGCACAGAATGTGAACCGGATTCATAATGAGCATGATGATGATAGGAGGATAAGTTGTGTACCCCGCCTTGGTAGTATTTTGTGGAGTATATCTGTTACCGGGACAGTGTCTCTGTTTACTCGCAGGATATGGACAGAGGTAATGATGAGTTTCGGATATCTTGATGGAACAATAGTTGGAGGAATAGAAAACTTATGAGACTTTTTCACAGATGTGTTGAAAACAACTTACAGCTTCTGATTGTCTTTCATGAATTAAATGGCAGCTTGAAGCGTGATTCGAGGGTGTATAAAACCAGCAGGAAGCTCTAGATTGTGCGGGATCTTCCGGTTGCCTACCCGGGTTACGGTTGCCCTGCCATGTAAACAATCAAATCTAGTTTCACCCGCGAAAAAAGAACCCAGAAATACCCAACCTCATTTTAAAAACTTCACGCGCCATCTTTTACGCGCATCTTCCCCCGATTCTGACATTATTTGGCTCGAATAGAGGATGTGATAAATTGGAGCCAGATTACATAATTTTTGATTCATATCGCACAAATAACGACATTCGATTCACTGACTATCTTCCATCACATCGCCTCAATGGCGACAGCTTCACCCACCCCAATGGGGTCGAGTCAATTTGCAGCTATCCGAAGACCTGCCTCACGAAATGCATATAAACCAGCTTCTACCCGAACGTCTTCTACCAGGCCAGATGTCGAATCAGCTCGACACTATTCGCTCAACGACAGCTCCGACGACGAAATTCCAATGCCGATGAAATTGAGTGCCCTGACAAAAGCTTTACTAGATGACGAGGCCTCAGTTGTTGAAACTCCAATCGCTGCTCGTACGACACCAGAGGCTCCTCAAAAATCACAGACAAGAGTGGAAAGTGCAGGTATTTTGGGGTCATCTACCAGGGGGAAGCAATCGCCGCTTGGAAGCCGTGAAAATAGCCCTACCTATCCGCGAAGAGTTGTGCGAGTGAGTGGTACGCCTGGCTCTACATCGCTACGAAGAGGTCCTTCATTATCTAGTGCGGTTCAGAAGCACAATGAACAGCAAGCGGCACCAAAAACGGAAGGGGGCGCATTAGACCTGAGCACCCCCGCACCAGTACCCAGGACCGTACGAGTATCTATCGGTAGATCTTCAATTGGCTCTTCCGGAAGACCTTCTGGTAGATCAGAATCACCACAACAGGAAAATGAGTATGAGAATGAAGGGCCATATGAATATCCTTCAACAGTTACAAGGTCACATCTAGCTGTGAGTCAGGGAAGTGTATCGAGATACAACCCCTCTGCCGCAGGTCGTTCGAGGTATGGCGAAGAGATAGGATTGCAAAGTTCTATGAGAGTCAAGAGAGGTGCAGTTCCCAAAGTTTTTGGAACATTCATGAGAGGCCCAGCTCGAAGAGGACGACCGCGGATATCTCAGTCAGATGAAGAACAGAGCCCAATGGAGGAGAACGCAAACAGCAACGAAGTCGGATCTAGCCAAGAACCTCAAGGTCAGGAATCGCAATACGAGGAACGGGAAAGCCAGAATAAAAGTCCAACGCCAGAGTTGGAAGTAGCTAGGCGGGCTCCAGTCTCCTCGTACAGAGATTACGCCTCTTCGGGCAGTCCTCCTAGCTCGAGAAACGTTTTAAATGCAGCTCTGCGTTCCAGATCACCACCACCCCCCGCTATATCTGGTTCTCGCGAATCCGATCCTCGCTCCGTTCCCTCTGCGTCAAAGCAACAGCCCGTGTTCAAGATACCAGCTCCACGTCCAGGTATTCCTGCAACTTATGATCAAGAAAACGACGCGCCCCCAACATTCAGGCGCAATAAACAGCCTTCAACAAACGCAAATAGTGCAGAAAAGCAAACTCGGCCAGAAAGTTTCGATGTACGTGCTAATGGGTCTCCGGAAAGACGTCCTCTGGCTGTCCGGAGTCACAATACTCCTCGAAGACCTGCACCACCACCACCACCACCAAAGATGTCCGTATTGGAGGCCGCGACCAGTACTGCTGGTGCCGCTACTACATCGCACGCCAATGCCAAAAGAAATAGGCTAAAGGTCAATGGGAAAATATTTACACGTTTGGATGTTATTGGACGTGGAGGTAGTTCAAAAGTATACCGAGTGATGGCAGAGAACTCGAAAATATTTGCATTGAAGCGTGTTTCCTTGGAAGATGCAGATGAATCGGCTATACGTGGTTTCAAAGGTGAAATCGACTTACTAAAGAAGCTGGGCTCTGTAGAAAGAGTAATTCACCTATATGACTACGAATTAAATGATGAGAGAGGAGTTCTTAGTGTGGTAGGTTACATCGTCTACACTTTTTATATAGACCAAGTCAGCTAACGTTCACCTAGCTTATGGAGATGGGGGAATTGGATATGAATACAATCCTAAATCTACGCATGAAATCTGAACAAGCCAAGTTAGACGTCAATTTTGTGCGCTACTACTGGAAAGAGATGCTTGAGTGTCTTCAAGCTGTTCATGCTTACGATATCGTTCATTCCGATTTGAAACCTCACAACTTTGTCCTTGTCCAGGGCCGTCTCAAGCTGATAGATTTCGGTATCGCCAACGCGATTCAAACAGAAGAAACCGTGAACGTCCACCGCGAAACACAAATCGGTACACCAAATTATATGTCTCCTGAATCCCTCATGGACTCAAATGCTTCTGATGGGAGGAATCGCAATGAACCAAAGCTCATGAAACTCGGGAAACCATCCGATATATGGAGTTTGGGCTGTATACTTTATCAAATGACCTATGGTCGTGCTCCATTTGGTCATATTCAAAACCAACTGCAGCGCTGTCAAGCGATCATAAACTTCAGCTATGAGATCGAATATCCAGCATACGGTGTGGGCGGTGTTTTGGTTCCCAGCTCTCTGATTCGAACACTCAAAAACTGCTTGAACCGAGATCAGCATAAAAGACCATCGGCGGAAGAACTGTTAGGGGACAACGACACATTTTTGAATCCGTTGGAAATCGATATGGATAAGCACTTTCCTATGACGGAAGAATTGCTAGGCAGAATTTTGCAAAATGTAATACAAAAGTGCGAAGCACTAGGGAGAGTGCCTAGTGAAGGAGAACTCCTGACTGCGTGGCCTAAAGGCTATTTCGCAAGTCTAAGGAAGGCCGAGAGGGGCGGGTCATAATTGTCATTGAAGACATTGGGGATACGAATTGGAATGGATCATGATGATTAATGCAAGCAAACGGAGTTTGTGAGCTGGACGAAAGGTGTTCGGCGTTTACTATTATTGTCATTACCTCGCTCGAAGATTCGGAGACAGGTGGTATCATAGACAAAGAGATCAAGTGGTAATCAATGTGTTTAAAGTATTGTATGATTCGATGGATAGGAAAAGAATGGCGTTTTGGGTATACTTTTTCTCTTTCCCTTCGATGTGCTTTGGGAGTTTGTAGGATATACCAAATTCAGTTTAGTTTCAATTATGAGTTTAAGAGGAGGAGGGGAGGAAGGGGGAGAGATAAATGAGATTTCTATATTTCAAATTCTAAATCTTGTGCAAGAATTTTGTGATGTTGAGTTGAAGTTGTGTGTAGGCACTGGTGTTGTTTCGACTAAATTTGCCCAATGGTTCGGTTTTTTCCTTTGAACACTTGATCTGCTTTAATAGTAGACGTGCCGAAACAATGTAAACAATCATAAACAAGGTGATCAAGCTTCTTCCTCCTGAAATTCTTCGAAGCGAGTGAGTAAACGAGCACCAGATACGCAAATGTAAATTTTGCATCTCAACAAAAGTGGTTCTTAGACTCTTTAAGGTTAATGGTCCTTCTAGATAAGCAAAGGGAGAGAAAGATCTTTAGGACTTGAAAAACTTTAATACAAATCGGCTTATGGTATTTGAACTTAAGGCTATTATTTCTTTGGTGTGAGACGATAAGTGATGGGTCGAAGACTTTGGGTCTTCGTGCAGTTTGGATATTCTAACGCAGTACAGCAGTTCATAGGCGTTCAATGTCTAGATTGAATCACGTCTTTTGTATAGATCAAATATTCCAATTGAGTACGGAGTTCTATGTATATTCAATGTTTAGGTTAATTTCAGACTTTTACATAGTTTGAATTTTCCAAATAAACATAGCATACCATAGCAATTCAATGTCTAAATTCAGTTCAAATAAGGGTCGCAAGAAAATAGCTTAAATTTAGGGAGCTCGGAGGTGGGGAGGGAAGCTTGGGAAGGTAATGTTAGACGGGTGCAAGGCGCATTACGTCATCATCAAATAATTGTTTAATCTTCAAAGTCAAACTTTACTTGACATTCTCAAATTCTGAGAATCGCAAACAGATTATATTTTTGTATAAACTATACCAAATTGTCATGCGATCTTCAATGATACCAAGAAGCCTTATGCGCTCGTGTAGGACGGCTTCCACTCGACCTGCAATCGTTCGCCACCCAGCCATCGTTTGCCAAATCTGCCACCAGCAATCCACCCCTCTTTCTCAAGCTGCTCCTACGATTCCCTCCCGCAGATACGCATCTTCGTCCACGAATCCTTCACCGTCTGCCTCACCAGACCAAACTACTCCTTCTGTAGCCTCAACCCCACAAACCCACTACGATCTTTTCCCCCTCACTCTTCCGCGCGGTCCGCCACCCTCCGGTCCCTTCCACATCGACGTTCGTGCGCTGCGCAATGAATTTCTCCGTTTGCAGGCAAGCGCACATCCAGATTTACACTCAGCGTCAAATAAATCCCGCGCCGAAGCTACCAGCGCTTTGATCAACGAGGCATATAAAACGTTACAATCTCCTCTGTTGCGGGCGCAATATCTGTTGGGACTACAGGGTGTAGATGTACATGATGAGACTGGGAAGACCGGAGAGGAAGCGGGAGATAACGAGTTATTGATGGAAGTTATGGAGACAAGGGAGGAAATGGAGGAAGCGGAGGAAGAGGGTGATTTGGATGGATTGAAGGTTCGGAATGAGGAGCGGATTGCTAAGTGTGAGGATGTGGTAGGGAAGGCTTTGGAGGCTGGGGATATGGAGACCGCAAGGAGAGAGACGGTCAGATTGAGATATTGGGTCAATGTGAGGGATAGTTTGCATGCGTGGGAGAAAGGCAAGCCGGTTGTTATGGTGCATTGAGGTGGGTTAACGGGCGTCGGGGGTGAGTAGAAGCCATGGATTTTCTCGTTCGATATCGCTTTGAACTACGTTTGAGATATACTCAATAAGTATATCAGGCGATAGCACCTGTACCGGTTCCAATCAGTCATTCCAACGTACAACAAATGACGTTGGCCTTGGCTCAACTCAGAAACTGTTTTTCCTGCGACGGCCAAAGTGGCCGAAGTATCGGTTTATCAACCCAAATCAATCAAATCGACACATCACATCTAGTCCGAAAGGACACTCCTCCACTTCCTCTCAACGAGATTCTACTACGAGATTGCAGCAGCCCTAGAAGACAAAAGGCTGCCTGTATGTTTGAATGCATGTTATCAAATAGCACTGAAAAATTAGATGTGGGAACTCGGGATAGAAACATTCTGGAAGGAAATCATGACTAAAGTTTAGATATACCCGGCTTGAGCTATTAGCAAGGCCTGTTTTACCGTTTCCTATTGTATAATAAAGAATTCACAACTCCGGTTCGTTCTCATCTACTTTTTCTTTTGCGCGTGAATGGAAATAGCGCTCTGGATCTGACTGATATGTGCAGCTACGCAATGGCTCAAAAATCATGCTCAACAGAAGATGGAGACGAGATTAGTAATGACAATTCAGCATCAGTTGCCATCACGGATCATTTCAAGATGTAGGTGTCTCAATCCTAGACTGTTGTCCCGTCTAGCCATGTGATTGTGCATATCAGCTTGAGGATTGATTTCTTCTTTGGCCCTTCTCTCATCTGATATTGCCAATTGGGCTGACTCGTCTGATATGTCTTCTAGTAGCGATTTTCACGTTGGATTTACAGTGGAGGTTTGATAGCTTGATTAGGCCTCTCCACCATTCTTTTATGCCCCAGCAATGACGCATCATGTTGAATTTGGTACTCATGGCGCATCCGAGTTCTGAATACCATTAAGCATATCTGTATTTCCGCCCTCTTTTCCTTGCATCGCGAACGTTTCTCAAGACTCCAGTCCTCGTAATCTTTCACACCCTTCCAAATTCTCTTTAAATCCATACGCTTGTTCACATTCTCCACTAGTTGATCAGCATCTCCCTCGCTAAAGCTCCCTTTCTAATTGCGCCAATCCTCAACCTCTCCCTCTCCCTATCAAATTATAACTTCGGCTTCTCATGCAGCCCATCACAAACTATTTGAAGTTTGCGAAATCTTTAAACGTCCAATCAACCTAGAACTGTACCTGTCCATATCTAATCCTATATTTATTTTCTATAAACCGCTTTGGAGGCTTCCTAGGCACATCCAATGGCTGCTGCGATCACTGGCGCGGACGATATATTTGAAGAGAGGAAGAGCCATTGCTGCAACTTGTATTGTGATGAATTGCTTGGACTGGGGAATATTGACTTCTTCACAATAGAAATAAGATGTCTTAATAGGAAGCTTGCAATGCAAATGATTGGAGCCTGGGTACATCGGTAGTTCAGCTGCATTGTAGGGGAGCTTAAATTAAAGCCTCACTATGGACGACTGATATTTGTGAATATCCAAACAATTCCTCCAAACTTTAACTCAGAAACGTTAGATTTCTCCCATCCCAACATAACATTCGACGTGCGAATTTACTGGTGCAAATAGCTCTTACTTTGTCTCTTCGCCTAGAAACTGCTCATTTCTGAAAACCCTAGGTGTTGCGAGAACCGAGCTTTAATGAAACCTTCCTCTAGCTACGACCACTAGCTTGAATCATCGAATTTTAGGTGTGAAAACCCAGTAATTTGCATGCCAGCAACTAGCATTTCGTTTGTTGCATGTCTTCGACCCCCTGTCTGGGGGGGCTGTTTCCTGCAAGCACTCTGGATAGTTTGATAGCTCAGGGGTTTGGATTCCTCGCTAGAGTGGTAGTCTATAGCTAGTATGGAATGGAGAATGATAGCAAGCGCGGGGTATCAGGACAGGGAAATTTCTCAATGCAAGATGTTCTCTTGTGTGCATTTTGTAGAAGAAAATCTTCTTGCTGGCTGATGTTTGTTGGATGAGCTCAAATATGTCTTCTCTTTCTATTGTATATCAGGAAAGGATTAGCTAGAGCAGATGCACCTACATCTATAGACGTCATCGATCCTGGGAAAGCAACACATTCACTTGCTCAACCTAACGATGGGGTTGTCGCTAATTTTTCAGAGAGATAGTCTCGTTTCATCCCTATTCGTTTTCGACGATGTGACGGAGAAACTCGAAATTTGAGTCCACGTATCTTTTTCTCAAAAACCCGCCTAGGTGGCTAGCAAATGACTGCCCTTTTTGTATCAATAAGTTATAGCAGAGAGCAACATGCTGCGTCATTTCTGGGAGGCTTTTAAAGAACGATACTGCACATGCAATTGATATAAGGAGAGAAAACTTGATGTTACTAGGTAGTTAGACAAGTCTCTCTCATGCGACATATCCAGAATAAAAAACAGAAAACAGACCGATCAATATTATTCATCATTCATCGTTGCGATATTCATCCCATCCGTTTCCATCCAAGTTCATCCACTATACCATTGCCGCATCCCCCAATCTCCCTCAACCATTCCATCTCCGTTTAAAGCCACCCATCAATCTCCATAATCTACTTCCCCAAAGCGAAATCCACACATCAAGAACACCCCCTTCTCAAAAAAAAAAAACGAGAAGTAAACAAACCAGCCGCCCCTGATCTACAAAAAGTCTCTCGCTCTCTACATAAAACCGTTATTTAACTTACCTACATGAAAGCAATTGGTACCACTACCGCTGTAAGTTAATATACGTAGGAAGGAAAGGAAGGAGCGCAGTGCATATTTTTCCAAGTCATTGTTTAAGTAATAATGCCGAGTTGATATTACCCTTACGCGATGCTCACACAATGATTCTGGCGCGAATTTGATCGTCCACGATATATCCAAGATATATCACAAAGGAAGTATATCTCACATGTACTGATAAATTATCGCGAAACCCAACACTCTTTCTTCTTCCTCTCGACGAACGAGTTGATCAAATTCCGATTCCAAATATCCACATCCTCTCTTACACCCAACATCCCACATATACAATAGAACCCATATCCCATATCCCATATCCCAAGCTATCCATCAACATCTATTTTCTCCAGCAATAAACTTCCATAATTCCCCCAGAGCTCTGTGATCTACAATCTATAAAGCTTTCTCTAGCGTAGCTCATACCGTTATCACCTACCTCGTGTAATGTGAAGTCTCCTTCATTCCTTAAAATCGATAAGGTGTAGATGAATCTACGACACTCACTGACAACCCCCATTCGCTGCGCATACTATCTGCATCTCCATATTTATACGAACCCAAAAATATTCTATAGAATCCCAGCACAAATACAATACCATCTCCAGAAACCATCAAGCTTGCGCAGTTCAACCATAGGAATACTTGTGTGAAAGATCTTTCATTACTGCTGCACATATCGCGCATCACATATACGGAACATACTCACTATCTCCACGGATAAAGTCATAATAATCAGCATCAACAAAAGTAGGTAGTATTCGCTGTGTTTCAATTACAAACATACACACAGAAACCTTTCTATCCCCACTAATTTTTCACAATTCCAACAGAGAATCATACAGTCCGGTGAAAAGAAGAAGAGTAAAAGACAGACAAACACGTGCCCAAATAAAATCTATAGAAGAGAAGGATACCCAGACGCCAATTTGCTAGCCACAGACGGGCGCATAGCAATACTCACGTTACAAACGCTCTCATTAAAGGTGTTAATTGCATCTCCTCATGAAGCAAAGACAATATAGTATATCCAGAGAAAGGGTGATTTTTGTCTTTTCGTTTTCGTAACCGTAATGGGGGAATCCCCGTTCAAAGTCATTCATCCGCCGATGATCCTTCCATCCGAGTTTGATCATCGATCTTATGAATTGCCATTCGCGGCATCCTTTGACTTCGATTTCCCCATGATCTTTTGCCATGCCTTGATCACCAGATCCTCCTTGAACCTCTCCCACCATGTTCTGTTCAAGAAATTACTCAATTCCCTGTAATTATACATCTCGCCCCAACAATCACGTCCCCACTCGCAACCTGCCATATTAACCAAGAAATCCCGATCATGTTCATCATAATGAATGCGCGTATCATTTCCGTTATCCGAGCATGCTCCAGGTGGGAAACTATTGATTTTGCGCTGTGGAATAAATGCGGTATGAGGGCGTATCCAAGGCTGATTAATGTATAAGAATTCGAGCGCGTCTTGTTCTTTATGTTCCCATTCCATGTGTTTTTGTTCATAGCCGACAGGGTCCCACCATACGTCGAGAAGGCGATCAGTCCATGCGCTGCGTTTGACGAAGAAAGAACCAAGATTGAAACCGGAACAATCTTGTGGGACTATAAGGTTTATAGAGCTTGCTTGACCGTCTCCGACTGTGCTACGAGATTCGGCATCTAGGTAGGGAGAGTCGAGAGGGTGTGTTATGTTCAGGGGGTTATAATCATTGATATCGCGGTAGGTATTTTTGGCTAGGCTGTTAAAGATGTGGGATTGGAGGGAGTAGGAAGGTTCCATGATGAAAGTGTTGAGGTCGAGCCACCAAAACCTGCGCAGTATTAGCTTCTAAGCTCCATTTGTTGCATATCAGGGTCCAAGTTACCATTCAGCTTCAGGATATTTTCTCAGAGAATTGCGGATAGTGTCAACCTTTTCCCAACTCTCTCTCCATTCGTGTGCGTATCTCTTCTTGGTGCTCATGTCCACGATCTCCAATTCGTATCCCCATTTGTTTGCGTATTTTCGTTTGTTTTTCACACTGTCTCGTTCGATTGCCCATTCCCTTGGTCCCTTCCACTCCATAACTCCACCTCCTTGATTTGCTGCCAATATTATAACGAACTTTTTGCCCCCTCCGAAATGCGTTGCTCGGCGCCACCAGTAATTTAAAGCTATCTCGAGGTCAGAATTTCTCGCGGCCCCCTTGTTCGACGAGTTGACTTACGTGTAGAATAGAAAAGAATTATCATCATTACAAACCCCAAAACAATCATAGATCGCAACTTCATCTTGCTACTGACTCTCGCAAGACCGTTTCGTATACGTGCCAGCTTAGAAGAACCTAACCATCGTCCGCGCCCCAATTTCTCTTTTTCCGCATAACTGCCATCCCCTCCCATGTGAAAATGCGGCAGACTATTTGATATATTCCTGATGTGCCGATTGAAGAAGCCATTGTTCTTGGTTGAAAATGAAGGGTAACCATTTACTTCCTCGCTCTTTGCTCTCGCAGACTCCCAAGTTACCGAACCTCCATTTCCGCCTGTCCTTTGCATTTTATTTGGGCTCGATCTTCCACTGACATTGGCATAAGGGCTTGAAAGACCCGGACTAGCCCATCCTCCTCCAGGTCTTGGAGATGGACTTCGCGATAATGACATTGAACCAATGGATGTGCCAGGTATAGGTGATAACACCCGGGTGGAGGAATGGGAGGAAGTTCGTTCGTCAGGCTCAATTCCTGTCTTTATGTGTATTGATGACCGTTTCCGATGATGCTGGTGGGAGGATTTCAAAGAAGAAAGACCGGAGGACGCCAGCTTGACGAAATGACCAAAGAAAGTCAAGAAAATAAAATAAACAACAAATTGAATGAGACACTATAACTAGCTCGTTCCTATCACCTTACTCGAGCTTTCCAAAAAAATTCAAGTCGCGACCACTCTATGGAATGAATTCGTTGGCTGAATGCAAAGTGTCCTGAGGTTCTTGGCGTTCTCTCGTGTTTTTTAGATAAGGGATGAATGGTGTACGGTACCGGGACTTTATTTTATTTATTTCTGCTTTTAGAACTAATGGCTTGAGCGTTTTGATGAATGGCGTTTTTGATTTGTTGGCAGTAGCTGTATGAAGTTGAAGAATTGAATACGATATACATGTATGTATGAGTATGACTACTAGTATGAGTATAGTAAGACTTCAAAACTCCAAGATGGCAAGATGGCAGGACAGCAAGATGGCAAGATGGAAAGAAATTAAATTATATACTATATACTTGGGTAAATACATGTAATTATTTCTCTGTTCCTGTCCCAATCCTTTCTGAAATTAATTTATCTTGTGCAATTACGCTTCATTGATAGGGGTAATCTACGAATCTATTATGCTAGGGAGTATTACACCTTATTGTATCTTGACTGCTGCTGCTGCTGGGTAAACTGGGGATCCGATAGCAATTTCTTATCAATTGGCTTGGTGTAGGAGTCTACTACTTCGTAGGTAGGGAGGTAGGGAGGTAGGGTAGGTAGCTATCCTCGTCTCATCTGGTGCATCTTCCCAGGTTGATATGTAACCTTATTCCACTCCTTTAAAGGTTATTATACCTTGAATTATGGAAACATACATCGGACACACCATCGGTGAACAGATAACCTCCAGCTGTGTGTGAATAGGAGTACAGTGGCTGAGCTCATGCTCGTTACCGAAGACACGATGAGGTGATAAGATCTTCCATGATAAAATCTTTCACATCTT
Organism: Botrytis tulipae; assembly: GCA_004786125.1. Taxonomy (NCBI): domain Eukaryota; kingdom Fungi; phylum Ascomycota; class Leotiomycetes; order Helotiales; family Sclerotiniaceae; genus Botrytis; species Botrytis tulipae. The sequence goes on from PQXH01000128.1 coordinate 54,743, forward strand.
GAGCTGAACGTTACAGCCGTTGGTAATATTTTACTCATCTAAAGCAACAAAACGATGATATATGCTAGGTCTGATATTGACAAGGCAGGTCTTGGAGATGGACACAAAGTCACCACGACAGCCGTCATTAATTTCCAAAGCAATATGTACATCTCGCAAGTTCAGTGGGTCTTGGAACTGGACATGGTGGCATCTCAACGGTGAAGAATCTCAACGGTCGAGTTGGTGAACTGAAGACGACAACTGCGGACAATACGAGGATATCCATACCACTGTCGCCGTCATGATCACAAATGATAATTCAAACACCAGACAGAGTGTTAGTAAACTTGCCATTACATCTACCATCCGTTTTAGCTTCCAGAGTACCTCGTACGAAAGAGATGTCGAAAAGTGTTCGCAGCTAGATCTGTGGTGGACCATTGGGGCAAATCGGAGATCAAGAAGACTACCACCAGGTACTCAAATACGAAAATCGAAAAGAGGGGACAGATTACCCAGATGCTTCTCAAAATGGATCTCCCACTGACCACATGCCAAGGAGCAGACCTCGCAGGCTTGTTTCCACTAATATGCACATCATATGATCACACGTGATACGATAATCACCAAACCTCCATGGCCTTGTGGAATGATGAATTATACTTCTTCAATTTCTACACCCAAGAGCTCTAATTCATCTGAGCTGGCCATTTTATTTATTCTTTACATCCAACAGTGACAACAAAATCATGGTAGACATTTGGAAACAACACTATCTCAAATTCAACTTCAAGTTCCTACGCAACGCAACGTCCCTCTTTCTTGCAAGCACCAGCACAACCAATTGCATAAGCAGAAGCCCATCCAGATGCGGCAATAGTGGGTGCACCCGAATGTTTTCCAAGATAACACATTCCGGTGTCCCTTTGGAAATCGACAGATTGGCACGCCAATGTGAATCCGCAAATCTTCATGCATTCCTCTAAAGAGCCTGCCTGTGTATCACCGATGGGGATCGTTCCGTGGCGCTTGCAACAGTCCATACGGAATCGCTGAATATAGTTAGCAATGTTAAGCTTCGCCTTCTCTCACTAAACACTCACTTGTCCTGTTGGAGAATCCCATGTTTGTCCATCAGCGTTTGGACATTCTGTTGAGCAAAGGTATGTCAAGTCGTCTTGCTTTGCAGATGTTGGTGGGTCAATGGCAACTGCGGATGCTTTCTTGTCTGTGAATAATAAATCAGCTTCCACCAAATCAAAGTAAGTAATATGAATTAATTACTTGTAGCATCTGCGGTTAGAGCTTCGATGCCAGCCTCGAACATTTTACACTCCCAGTTGGGCTTTCCGTTAGCAAATGTCACACTATTTTAATCAGTCTTGTTCCAAGATTTTGATAGACTATACTTCATACCTCTTGCATTCGGGAATATCTGCACAAGCAGTCATGCATTCGGCGAAGTCATGAAGTGGTCGGCTTCCAGAGATCGTAATTTCAGCTGTATTCTCGAAGCTGCACTTGACCTTGAAGTATGTGCCCTGTGGAGTCAAGAATATCTTTCCATCATCTGAAATTGTCAGTGAATCAGATAATTCCTGTAAATCTGAGTATGTGCTTACTGGTTGGACATTCCCCATCAGTTGTGAAACTTGCACTGGCGGTCACACTTTCTGCGAGGGCTACCTTAGGTGCTGGACATTCTGGTGGTGTGCGGTACTCTGTATCGGGACGCTGCTTGCGCTCTTCGAGAGGAAACCAGGTGTGCGTTCCTGGAAGGGGAAATGTCTTTTCTTGTCAGTAAAATAAGGCAAAAGATAAAGTTCCACTCTCTAACTCGGTTCTACTCACCGGGATGTACTACTAAAGTTAGCGGATCGCAATCGTACTCAAAGATTATGCAATTTACATACCTCCTGCTTCGTTGCACACATTTTGGCATTGGCGTTCCAATCGGCAGACTGGCAATTTGGAAGGGTTGAGCAATAATCTGCACATTCCTTTTGTGTGGCTGTGATCGTATTGATAAGAGGTTTAGCGGTGGTACCATGATCGCATCTCAACTCGAACGTTACTCCATTTGCCGTTGTATATCTTGCTCCGTTGTCTGCCGGACAGGAATAAACTTTGGGTCTCCCCGCTGCAGAATCCCCAGCTGCGGGAGCAGTTGAGGCGCCAGGTCTTCCTGCTGCTGGAGCTGTGTCTGAAGACGTAGGAGGAGTTGAAGCACCGCCGGGTCTACCAGCAGCGGGAGCGGGGCCTGAAGCCGCTGGCTGAATAGGCACTTGATCAGGAGGTGCACTGCCAGGTCGACCAGCAGCGGGTGCTGGGGCAGAAGCTGCTGCACCTGGCCGTCCTTGAGCCTGATCTTGAGCGTTCACAAGTGGCTGGAATAGAAATAAAAGGGAAAAGAGCACAAATAGAGTACTTCTAGTGAGGCCCATCATGGTTGTCGATGAAATATGACTCAAGAAGGATAGTAAGAAGATGAGGGCGAGGATATCTCTCGCAAGCTTGTAGAGCAGGACTTCAGCTTTAAAGTTGGACTTTATGGAAGTTTAAACAATAAGACTGTTTGTTGTTCGGATGACAACTGAAATGGAGCATGGGCGTCACTAATTCTAAGGTAAATACGTTTCGTTCCTCAGATTAGCCCCATATATGTTCATGCATCTTTGTACTCATCTGTGGTCCCACTATATTCTTTAAGCCAGGTACAAGTTAATTCTCCGAAAAACCTATCACTTTTGTAGCTGAGAGGACAGTGTCTTCCCGCATTGTAATTCAAGACACATTCAGCTGGCAACAAGTAGTTATGTCACACAACAAGGTTGGTTCAGGTACGCCGCATTTCTTCGACTGAAACTGTACAGACGGTATTACTGAGATACCTACATGAAAATCAATATTTGGCCGTATAGTTAGAGCAAGGAGTAGCACAGCGTATGCATACCTTCTCAACAATACTAAATCAACACGTCACGGGCTTCCTCCCTTTCACGGAATGTCGATCCGAACAACTCTAGGAGAAACACACATGCTTGTCATGTCGTAAAACACCCTTTCGTGTCTTCATACATCCACAATCGGGTTCTCTCGGGGCTTTACAAAATGCAATTTTAATCAATGTTCCACAAGCATCCCACAGTACAGTTCATATTTTGGACTTTGAGGCTTGCGTTGAGCGATACTAGTTAGATAGAGGATTGACGAGATAATCTTCTTTCTATCGCTCTTTTGTATAGCCTTCTATGACCAGTCTCCTGAGAGTTTACTTTGACATACTTTTCTTCTCTTTCCAAACTACAAAAAATCCTGTTGACAGTTTAACATCACGGACTGAATGTTCGATCTTAACATGTTGATTCAAAATTTAACGAAGCTGTTGCTTCCTCTTACTATCCTAACAGGTCAAGTTCTTGCCGTCGACCCAACTCCAGCTGACAAGGCAAAATGGGATGCAGTATGCAAGCAAAGTAAGATGATCACTTCAACTTACCCAGAGACTAACATACTAATTCATGACAGAGGCCGGATCTCAATTTTGTGAGTTGACTAAATAACCTCAAATTTTGCTCTCTCTGACAGACTTTGCAGCCATGCAGTTTGATGCGGCTGGCAGTAGGTTCCCCCTGGATAGATCATTAGTCTTATGCTTATTGAGTATTCAGAACCGACTGGGCAATGTGTTGCGCCTCCAGTTACAAGCTGTTATTGGGGCCCATATACCGTAAGAGATGATCTCTTTATAAGGTTGCGATTTTACGTTCTAAACTCTCTAGGATCCGAAAACAAACAAACCTGGATGCTGCGGTAAAGATAAGGTAAGCTTTCTCTCAATTGTATTCAATAAAAATTGAAGCTTATTAAAAAAAAATGTAGGGTACTTTTAGTGTTGATCCCGTGGTCAAGACTGAAGGAGCATGTTGCGTTGCTCCAAGTGTCTTTTCTTTCGATGCCACAACGAAGAAAGGCGATTGTTGCGCCCCAGGTAAATTCTATCATGCCGATCCAAAGACCTTGACTGGGAGCTGCTGTGCAAATGACGACGACGTGTTTACTTGTGATTGTTCTTGCAAACCAGTAAGTGCTCATTCTAGGGTATCACGATTTGAAAGTTTCTAGACTAAAACTAATGTCTTAGAACCCAACACCTTCCTGCCCCAAGGGCGACGGAAAAGAATTCACAGCTGGAGGCAAGAAATACAAGCTCTATTGTAAATTGAGTGAGTAAAGTCCCTCGCCTCATCTTTGATCAATGTCTAACAAGCTTCTTGTTAATCACGGAACAAATGACTTGGGCCAAGCACCCGCACCTTCATTGGGCGATTGCATGACTCGCTGTTCTGGAATCAGTAATTGCGTCCGTGCAATTTGGAATCAAGATACCGGAATCTGCTACTTACGAACTCACGGCAACAACGCTGTACCCGTAACAGTTGATCCCTATGATAGTGCTCATCTTATCGAGGAGCCTGTTTGTCCTTGCCCGTGCCCAAGTACAACTCCATGCCCATCGTGCCCAACACCAGCCCCCTTCCCAGATAAATGCCCGGCTGCTGAAGGCAAGACTACTACGGTGGGTGGAGTTGAATACAAAGTTTATTGTACGCTGGGCCATACAGCGGCAAATCCAAACTTGGGAGTTTCGAGCGCAAAGGACTTCAAGGAGTGTATGGAACAGTGCTGTGAGTTACAAAATCATCCTTTCGGACTGCGAGATAAAATACTGATTTCTGTTATCTAGCTGCCAAAGCCTCACCTTTCTGTCAAGGCGTCAACTTCTATGACGATGGTAATCCCACTGACAACTGTGTTTGGGCTTCTATACACCAGAGTCCTCCAACAGGAGCAGCGCCTGCCGGAGGTGACTTCTTATGTGCTGTCCCTGTTACAAAGAGGACTTAGTGAAAAACTATTATCTTGACCCTTTAAAGCCTTTCGGGAAGTGGGGAAGGCTAGGTTGATAGGGGCAATTGGTGTCGTATTTTTGGAGACGAGAGATTAGGATTACTTCAGGCTAGAATTTTAATGACAATTGCCTTGAAGTTGATACACCCATTTTACCATTTTGATTGAAACCATTATAGTAAAACAATTTCGAGTGGGCTTTTTCGCCTACGTAGACTCGTAGAGGGGTGAGGTGAAAATTAGAAAATCACGAGATCTCGCTTGCAAAAGGAAACGCCTCGCCCCAACGGGGAAACCGCCTCATTCCCAACCTCACCAAAATTTCTTCTGCATGTAGGGATTTTCGGAGAAACACTAATTTCATGCCTATGCATCACTGACTCAAATCGATCACAGCAGCCATTTCATAATCGTCCCAATCCTCGCGGGAAGAGGACGCTAATGCAATAATTACTCCTTACAGTACGCTCCGCTGCCGAGGTCCGTGTGAGCACACACAGCGTTTTCATTTCTTCGAGTTCAGCTACACATATATTCTGTTTGTTCCAATTCGGCTCATACAGTTATCACTAGATGTGACATTCTTAGTGTCTCAACTAGTTTCCGAGAATCGCGCCGGATCGGCACGAAGTGCCAAACCTCGGTGCAACAGATGATGCATGCCATTCTTCGTACAGGTACACTAGTACACTGCCCCATACTTGTACCATAAGTCTGTTCCACTTGGGCAATGTATATGTTACGCGGCCTTAGATGTTCCGTATTTTGAACTTCTGATTCCAACAACGCAGGCAGCCACAACAGCATCTCAGCTACAACATAGCTGCGCCAAAGCAGTATCTAAGACAAAGCAACATAGTGTAGCTATCTCAAAACAGTAACGGCTGCATTAGAAGGCCGGTGAAAATACAGTTCGACATAGCGTACAGATGACTCTTACGGTCGGCGAGGTTCTCAAACTGTAATAGGAATGCTTCTGAGGTAAGGATTCGATAGAATCTCCCTACATACTTTGCTTTGCAGGGTTGTGAATCATGTCAACAATAAAATGTGTCATGCTGGTCATTTCAAGTGAGGAGACGGTGACACTTCATTACGGCTTTGGTATTCTGGTCTCCGCTCTTTCCTGCAAATTGAAGAAATGGGAGCATGTGCTACATATATATCACATCAAGCAAATTGCATTGTTCCTATAGAGAACTGGGAGGAAAACATACTTCTACATCCGCCTCCCCTTGGTGACTGATTAAACTTTCAGTTTTACTTGGATTCTATTCTCTTTCAACTTCATCTACTACTTCACGATGAAAACATTCAAGCTCTCAATACTTGGTGTTTTCGCCATTGCAAGCTTTGTAGCTGCCCAGCTAGAGACGCCTCAGGTATACTAGCCCTTTCTATTCCAGATTGTATCAATCTATGCATATGTGCTACAAGATGATCTGACTTTACCCCATTTCAGGATTTCTGCAAGAGAACCGCGGGACCAAATTACGTCCCTAAAAATGATGCAAATGGTGTTTTTCAGGGCGAATGCGAAACCGCAGCTATAAGCAGTACGTATCTCCGCCCATCTTCTGAACCTTCACACATCTAATACTCCAAATACAGTTTGTCTTGGAACTGAGTAAGATTCTAATTCTTTCTTGACCGGGGAAACCTACAAGACAGTCTTGTGAGCAATAATACGAGAAGCTAACATAGGTAATGAAGATATGCACAATCTCAGACTGGCGCTACAACCTGCTGTCTACCACCAAACACGGTCCAATCCGCTAGTGGAAAGCAAGGCTGTTGTCCACCGGGCCAGAATTTCAAATGGGATGGTATGTTCTACGTTCTCTTGTCCAAGCCTCTTTCCCCGGCTACTTTTTTTTCTATAGTCACAAATCTAACATGGTATCACCAATCCAGGCACGTCCCCCTCCTGCGTCACACCACCACCTCCTCCTCCCGCCATCTCTTGCCCAGCTTCCAACATGCAAGTCGTGAATCGCAATGGGCAAAACTTCAGAATTTACTGCCAGCGTTCAGTGATGGTATACACACATCCTTGGTTAACCACCACTTCGCATGGAATATACAGAGCCATACAGGGCCCTGAGCTGATGACGAATGATTTCGAAACTTGTCTGCGATTTTGCGCTGCGAATGGGAGATCTAATGGCGCCAACTTCTGGCCTGCACAAGGATTATGCTCTGTGGTTGACACGCCGCCTGGGAATTTCTTCAAAGTGGGAAGTCGTTATGATGTACCACCTCCTCCATACAACGGACCACAGATTATCTCCATGGTAGCGATACCCAAGCGTGCTTATTAGACTAAGCTTGTTGGAAAGCTGGTGTTGAGGAATTAGGCTGGATAGTTGGGACGGTATGGACAGGCTGTAGCTAGTTCATGAACAATACTTCCATTTGTTATCATTGTGTTTGCATGGGGTAGAGGAATGACCGTGATTTGACAGTGAGGATTCTAGATTAACTTGACAACATGATAATCTTACAATCCAACGTGGTTAAAACCTCGAGGTTAAACTCCTGTCCTCTATATGTCATGTAGGAACGATGAACTCGCTAAGCACTTAAAATGATACCGAGCTCTCGATCTGAGATACTGTGATACTAAGAAGGAGGCCCGGTAGCACAACTCTGAGACTTCCATTATAAGATACCAAATATCCAGAAAGCAAGGGACAGTACACTTTCCACGGCATTTTCCTCAGTCATACTTCTCTCGCCATGGATGTTTTGCATGACATTACCTGAGAACTCCCGCTCGACAGAAACGAACTGCGAAGTTCCAATACAAGCTTATTCTACGAGATGGCTGTCATCAGAGACATCATATCATGGATATGACACCCGTTGCTTTATGTGTACAGCTTTGAAACCTTGGTAAAGGCATTTATCCCAAAAGATGAAGGACGAGGTCTTATAACTTGTATTATATTGAGAAGTTACATTGATTCGAATATGGAAATTAGATCCCGATACATATATCAGGTAGGTACCATTCGGATAGAGCAGCGTCGTCGGTTTCATAAATAAACTCTTTTCATAAAGGGGTGCATAAATTCAGAACAAACCGTCGTGAAGATGTGATAGAATAATATTATCCTTGTCTCAGTGTGATCTTAGTAAATTCGGCACAATAAATGCTAGCTCTATCATGTGATGATGATCGAAGCTGATAAATACACACCTCATCAATTGCTAGTAATAATCTAAGCTGATCATCAACTTTCCCCCATCTTTTCTCTCCTCTTTTTCCATTCTTCAACAACTTCAAAACGTTGAACGAGGCCCATCCATCTCCTTGCGAGAATACACGATAATTACTTCCAATCAAAGAAGAAATCATTCTCTTGCGTAACATTGATCAGATATTCATCGTCATGCAATATTCATGGATAGGTTCTCATTTAACGCGGCAGCCAATCACTGCATATCAAACTTTCCTTGTCGGCGCGTAAAGTTACAGCAAGAGTTCACAATTTCCAATCGACTGGTCAATACATGATTTTATCATTATGACTTGTAACGACTTGTGGCGATTGTGAGCGAATAAGAGAAGTTTGCTATTTTCGGTATTTCAAGTCTGGAATCTAGATTGTAGGTCGTGCTTCATGGCTAATTTGTAGGTCTATTTCATATGGGAAGTATCATCACATCAATCCTGTTTCATTGTTTTTTCATCGCTCCATCTCCTACCTACTCATACATTCGTTTTCTTACGTGTAGTTCTATTGTACATTGTCACAGATTCGTTCGCTTCATATTTTGCTTATTGTCTGGTTGGATTATGAGACGTTCACTTTCGTTATCATTCTTTGTTATTGTTGAGTCCTCAATAGCTATTGTCTAAAAATTTCCTATTGTCCGAATCTTATTGTTGGCCTTGGGATTCTCGGAATATCTCTGATTCATGACCATGAGGAGGCTGGACCTTAGACATTTCCTTTTTCACGTATAATTAATTGACGTTTCGACCTTCCTTCCTCAAATCAAAGAGATTATTTGCAACTATACCATCTAGAGCAAGAACGACCATTGCTGCACAAAAAGCAAGAAACTTTCCATTATCTACACCTTCAATCCATTTTCTCGCCACCATTTTGACAATTTTTGCAACCATTTCGCCATGAATACCAAAAACAAGATCATATCTAAATCTCCTATTGAGAGACCACCAGCTCCATCTACGAACAATCCTTCCACAGTACTTACAGAAAATCCTTTTGAAACCATATTTGACGGGAAAAGCGAGGATGATGATTCTTGGAAAGACGAAGATGTATATTCTATCGCTTCATCGGAAGAGCTACAACAGTCGAGACCCTCAGGAAATATTACTACCAGCCGCTCAGGAAACATGACGCGCACAGTCAGCCGTAGAGAGAGAAAATCCTCCATATCGAGAGTGATAAGAGAGAAGTCAAAGGCAAGACAGCGCAAGATCCACGCAAATCTCCGCCTTAAAGTCCAAACAACCTTTTCAACACATCATGGACCTCAACCTCAAGCGATATCTTCACAGCAGTCTCGATCTAATGGAGTTTTTGTTGATTTGGCCACCCTCAGGAAACTGGAAAATGTTTCGGCTCATCCAAACGGAACTTTGTGGAAATCTTTGGAGAACAAGAAAAATAAAGCCATTGAAAACTCTGCTGAGACTAAAACCGAGGCTCCTGAACCAGTACAGAACGAAACATCAAATGTCTATCCGCTAGCAGAGCGACGAGGATCTTTGAGACCAGCAGCTCTGAAGCTAGAGGACGACTTATCTCCCAATGATCGTCCAATCGTTATCGGCATATCGATCCCATCTGCACGTTTAGCTCATCATGTAACCACTCCGCAAACATCAACTTCAATCGCTTCAACAATGATGGGAAGTTACGGGCACGAGACACCGACAGGGAAAGAATTGGTAACGCCATCTATCATCATTACGCCTGCCCATGAGATCTCTGCTTGGTCCCCGTACAGTACTGCCTCGAATGTTTCACGAGCACGAACTCTATCAACATCCTTTTCAGTAGCTAGCCCAGATGACCCTTTCAAAGAGGGGGCACCACCGTTGCCGAAAATGCCAGCAGCTTTAGCTGAAGAGGAGAAGCGAAGAGTGGCTGCCCAGCATAGTTATTTCTCTCCTGATTCGGATGCCACTACTGAATGGGATGACGAACCAGATTCAACCCGAGTTCTGTCGTCTTGTATTATTTATGAAGAGGATGAACATCCAATTGTTGTACGAAGTGCTCGTGCAGTCAATGTTCCAGATACATTGAAAGTGGACAATCATGAAAGTATCGACACCGTTACTGCACGGACTCGCTCTGGATGGTGGAATTATATCACTTCGCCATTCATGACGCGGTCGAACACAATAGTATATCCAGAGAAGAAGATTTCCGATATCCCCGAAGTACCTATTTTAACCATTGCAGCAGCCAAGGCTCAGGAGTCAAAGGTGGAGCGAAAGTCGTGGGAACAGCTTTTTTCTCCTCTTTCTATCAAAAGATCAAACTCCAATGCATCCGATGCTTGGTGGGATGTGACTCCCTTAGGCTTCAGATCAGAGAAACAGGTTTCCCCTGGTTTAGTTTACAAAGAGACGAGACATCCGGTGAAGCCGTCGATAGCTACTTTGCCCTTTGTTCGTTCAGCTTCGGGCGATGTGGGAGATGCATCATTGGCTAGCGCCATTGATGTGACTACCACTGCAGATTCTGTGCATTTTGCAAATTCTACAATGCCTCATGATCATTCGGGTATTTCGGGGTTATCACAAAAAGATTCTATTTTGGTCAACAAAGACAATTCGTTGTTATCTTCAAACGAAAGTACAAAAGAACTCGGAAGCAATAATTCCTTTGTTCAGTACCAAAATAGTAACATTGATCTTTATAACGACTCCAGGATGATTAAAGATTCGGAATTGAATGATTCAGGATTGAAATCGAGAACACTTATTGTGAATAACGCTACCGAACCACCACCGCCGCCACCTTACACGGAATCACCAAAGAAAGTCCGAAAATATCGAGCCTTTTTTCCATCCTCACAAGAACCAGCACCTGCGCCAGCACAAGTACAAGCACAAGCACCAGAGCCAGCGGTGATTCAAGCTTCAGCAGCAGCTTCGACCTTGCAATATCCTGCTTCCCCCGGTCCCATATCCCCAGAAAGCGAACGAAAGATGGCTCCACAAGCTTCCATTCAGCTGTCAGAGGTTCCATTGAGTCCTGCGCGTGGTAGAACCAATCAGAGCACTGCATATCCTGGGCCTGCTAGGCAGACAACACCAACAATTTTGATTATGACTGAGGAATATCTCGAGCAAATGGCAGATAAAGCAGCTCTCAAAGCCGCTAAAAAATCAGAATCGAAACGCCAAAGACACGAAAAAGAAGATAGCATGGCTAGCAAATTAGGTGGATTGTTCAAGAAATGTATACCTAACAATGGTAGACAAGGCCCTGAAGGCCGAAAAAGACGAAGATGGTATTGCTGCGGAACCATTGCATTGATTGTGTTGATCATCACGATTGTAGCCCTTGCTGCAACGCTAACTCGCAAACCAAAACATGTTGTGATGCCATCTCAATGGTTGAATCTCACTGGCTTCCCTCCTATTTACGCTGGGCTCTCGACGGTAGCAGCTCCAGTGAATATTGTGACGAATACTGGCTGCGTATTCCCAGCTACGCAATGGAGCTGTGCTTTACCAAAAGAGCAGCAAGCTTCTGTTGCACCAAATCTACCAAATCAGCCCAATTTCTTTTTGGAGATACAATGGGACAATAGCAGTGCGGCAAATGCAACTTTTGCAAATGTCACGGGAAACAAGAACCTCCCTACACGCAGTCTTGTCGGTAACCCTGTTTCTGCCGGGAGATTCATCAGAGACTTGATATTGAGAGCACGTCAAACCGTTACTTTCAATCCCTCGCCGTCGCCACCATCATATGCTGAAGCAGCGTTTCTGGGAGATACCACAGATGGAATAGTTTCATCCAATAAAGCTGGAGAATCAACGCCTTTCTATATATCTTTCTTATCCACTACAAACACTACCTTACCGAATTACAGCCGTGTGAAGCGCGCAGACTCAAACAATACCGATCCAGATCTGTTCCCGAATATCACTACTGGAATCCCGGCCCCGAGTCTGAACCCTGATGGCACTGCCGCTCCAGCTAACCTTCTACCATATCCCATTCAACAACCAATTCGGTTATATGACCGAGGACTTCCTACTGAGCATTATGGATTCTATACTTACTTCAATCGTACCATTTTCCTCAAATCTCTCTCATTACTCAACGATACCAATACCTCCAACGGTGAAGTTCCTGATGATCAGAATGGCGGGGCTCTTGAAGGGGAAGCCAATTTCCGTTGCACATGGGGTGAAACTCGTTTCTTAGTACAGATGTGGACCAGAATGAATGGAACGGCCAGACTCAACAATGCTACTAGTTCTACCGGTGCCTCTACTGTCATTGCAGGGCAAGATTTCTCACAACCTGGATCGTTCCCTTACCCAATCACTATTACCACCGATCGGCATGGAGGAAATCCTGCGAAGAAGTTGTTGTACTGTTACGGTATGAATGATAGGGAAGGGATTATAGTGACCAGTGGAGTGGTCAATGGAGAGAACAGAGCATTTGGAGGCAAGATTATCAATCCAGCTCCGAGCGTTTTCTTGAATACTAGTGATTCGTCGCTTGGAGGTTTTGATGGAGGAACAGGGGGGTGTTCCTGTGCTTGGAGTAACTTTCAGGAGGTCATCAGTACTTTAGGGACGTGAAGAAAAAGAAAATGATGAATGTACACTTTTATGATATTATGGATACAAGCATAGGAAAAACAGAGAAATGGAAAGGAAAAAAAGACACAATTTAGTGGCATGGGTTACGAATATTGAATAACTACTACATTAGATATGCAGAGTAGATAATAGAACAGAATCAGTCAGGAATTAGGAATACTCCTACAATTAATATATGTTTCAATTGCCAAATATGAACAGCCGTATCAGACATTCATTACCCGTGATAATTAAGTGATATGATTGTAAAATATATGGGGACTGATCCCTGTCAATTCGGGTCGGCGAGTATCGTATCGATCAAATTCCGATGAAGCTCTCTTGTGATTGTAAACAACTGGATCTCATCTCAAACCCTTCATTACACAAACTACATTCGTTCCTTGATCTCGATCTACCTACAATATCTTCAGCTTATAACGCCCTCTCACCATCTTTAAGTTTGCTTTTGTTTATATTTCACTCTGCCCTTCTTTATCCTTTACTACCTGCACAGCAAGCGATCTTGCCGCCTGAATTTATTTCTTGATAACGATTTGCGATTGTCATTTGCGATTCGAGAATCTTCGAGAAATTGTATAAAGACTCGAGCGAACTACAGGTTGTGGTTTGAGGAGAGAAACAACATGCCTTCGATAGCACAAGAAGATTGGGATATCCCATCTATGGATTTTCATATGAGTACAAATGGAGCTGTGAATCTGTTGAAGAGAAGGAGGGATGTTGCGAATTTTGCGGATGTGAGGGATGAGGAGGTGCAGATGAAGATTAATAGGTATGTGCTGCCTATTTGTGGATTGGCATTTGGGTTGTTCTTTGGATCTCTAGAAGATCAAATGCAATAGAGACGGAGGAGTTGCGAGCACTTAGCTAATCATTGAAATAGTCCTAGACATTCACACATCCATCCACATCCACATCCACACAACCTTTACCCACATGCCATGCACCATGAACCCGAACGCAGACACTTAATTCCTCGGTCAAAAATGAGTCTTAACAAACGAGTTCGAGTCGAATATCTACCCTCAGAACCCGAGTCTAGAATCGAACAAACGAAGGAGAAAGAGAAAAGTGGATCTGGAATGGATTTACGACCTTGTCATATCTGTCGACGCAAACCGACTGTGAAGAAGGAGTTGGATGCGTTTGCGAATTGTGAGGGGTGCGGGAAGAGAGCTTGTTGGGTGTGTATCAGGGAGTGTCTTGGAGGGTGGGGGAATACGGAGATGGGAGAAGAAGTTGGAGGGAAGGAGGGCTGGGGAGAGAAGGGAATGAAGCATAGGGGGATGGTTTGTAGCAGATGCTGTGTGGAGAGGGGTACTGAGGGAGATGTGCTTTGCTTAGGATGCTTGAGGATGGAGGGGAGCTGAGAATTTTTGTTCTCATAGAAAAAATATTTACTGGGATTTGGCACTGCCGGGAGGGAAATAGGGCGCATTATGGAAATTTAAGCAAGCGTGCGGTGCGGGTAAGCTCTGGATTCGATTTACCGAGGAGTAAACCCGAGATAGGATTCTCCGGTTCGATGGGAATGATTCGATGGAATGAGCGATGCGATCGATACCCATTTTGATCTGGAGTCTTAGGGTTGGCAATCTTGCAATGATAATGATTTGCATATAATATGGGTTATCTGGGTTTCTTTTTGCGCGTTACCATATACATATATTATGAATATCGGTGTGTTTTTATTGGCCATTTTGTTGTACCACCTTTGGCTCGTGAATGCTGCATGGGTTTGAATAGTCGCATAACTAGGTGTGTTTATATGACAAGGTATTCAAATTCTGGATGAGAAGGATGTGAGGTATACTTCCATTACAAAACGCTGTCACTATTGTCATCATCCAAAGTGGTTCGAAAAGAGTTCAGGGAGTGATCACATACAATTCGTCTAGATGATATCAGATGGGATTGATCATAGCGAAGGAATTTGGCGATATACTGTACCTAGCGCGGAATAGAGTAATTCTTGTGGCGACCATGGACATCGAACTTTTGACTTCTATGAACTGATTCAGCATTTGAGAAATACCCTTTGTGAAGACGTCAGATGATATATGTTGTCATGCTATTCACTCTTCTTTGTATTGGTGAAGATGTAGGTAGGTAGGTATAGAGTAGAGATGTCTATGAAGCAGAATCTAGGAAATGTTTGGAAATGCCTGAAAGCGCAGCGCCTGGGAAAGTTTAAGCATATTTGGAAGTATCAAGCATTTTCAAATTCGCAGCTTTCATGACGCTCTTCTAATGTTTATTTTCTCTCCATATACATACATGCATATTCCGGGTATCCAAATCAAAACGCCTTATGCTATTTTCTCCTACAGCTTTAAGCAATCCACCGATGCGCCGTTCTTGTATGCAAGAAGCTAATCCTTAGCCAGTCTAACAAGATGAATGTGTAAAAAGAATCTTGTACTTTTGTCTCCCAACGCCTTCGTACATGATGAAATAGCCGTTTAAACACCCTCTCCATTATTCCTTCCCCATAACTTCACCGTTCTATCATATCCTCCACTGACGATCCATTTGCCATCTGCACCCACGTCACAACTATGCACATTCCCTGTATGTCCGCTCAAACTCTGTACCAGCGCCCAGTCATCCGCCGAAAAGATTTTGACGTCCTTATCAAAACCACTGGAAACAAAGAATGTTCCCGCTTTCCTCGGTTTCCCTACTCCTTTTTCATCTTTCTCGGGCAATGATTCTGCATCCATCCCTTTGAACCATCTCAAATCAGATACCACACTACGATGTGCACCCACGGCACCGGTACTTGCAACTTTCCTCACATCCCAGCATTTGACCCAACCGTCGCCAGATCCAGACAGAACACGATGACCATCTGTAGACCAGTCGAGCGCGTAGATGGGTTTGATATGTCCATCTAAGATCATAACTGTACGACCTGTTCTGAGATCCCAGATACGTCCAATACTGTCCATTCCTGCACTTGCTAAAAGTGATCCATCGCCGTTGAAACTGAGACAAAAAACACTTCTTGAATGTCCTTCTTGAAGTAAAAGTTCCGTAGTGGTTTCGACGTCCCAGAGTCTCCATGTCGTATCCTCGGATGCGGATGCGACATATTTCCCCGATGGGTGAAATTCCACTCGGCAAACTCTCTGATTGTGTCCCGCAAGTGTTGAAACAGGTGTATCTTGCTCCAGATTCCATAAATGGACTTTTCCTTCTGCTCCTCCTGATGCAAGGTTAACGCTTCCGGGGGAAACATTCGATCCTTCTATCGTGGCACCTGGTGCCCAGGAAATTCCACCCACTCTATCTGTATGGCCCCTTAGTGACTTTTTAATTTCCAGATCCGGTATTCCAAGTAGCTTGATTCCACCTCCCCAATTGCCAGCCGCGACCAATTCTCCATTTGGCGAAATTCTCACAATACTGACTGGTCTCTCGGCCGCCATTTGACTTCCCTGAAGCTCGAAATCCTTGAGTCTCTCTTTCACCCCATGTCTGAACTTGATATGAGTCCTCAATGGAATGTCCTTCTCGATCTTCTGAATCTCCATCCTCTTCTTCGCCCTCGGCAACGAAAACTTCGCAATATCTATCCTCGCATCTAGCAATTCCTTCGTCCCTCTAGTATAGAATTCCTCTTCAGCTTCCTCGTCTTTACCCCCCTCCCCCATCTCCACATCACCATCTTCATCCGCTCCATCTTCTTCCGCCTTCATCTCACTCTCGATCGTCAACAACTGTCGTAATCGATCTCTCCTATCACCTGGCCCTTCTCCAAACAATGTGATAGGCTCGCCCATTTCTCTAAGTCGTGCGCGCACGCGTCCATCATCGGTGGGGACCGCTATAGCGGCTGCGCGACGTTTGCGATCGAATTGAGAAAGAATTGCGCTGGCACGTTCGGGAGCAATGCCAGCGGTTGCGGATGGCATATCATAGTCGCGGTCAAGAGGGACATCTGCAAGATCTATACCTGTATCCTGCGTGAAAAGGAATGGAGGTTAGCTGCTGTTTGTGAAGCTGTATTCGTTCATCTGCCTGATGTTCGTTTGAATGCACGATTATGGTTGGAGGGGTATAACTTACTTCCTTGGCCTCCTCCACATAAGCTTGTCTAGAAGGATGCATTATGATAGTTTCCCGAGAAATTCTGAAAGCTGAAAATGGTAGAGGATGTATGATTTGAATGAATGTGGTTGGCGTGAGGTAAGGTAAAGGTTGTTGTTTACTTCGTCCACACAGGGAAAATAAATACTGGAGTGAAGCTTTACGGTCAAGGATTCAGTGATGTTTATTAGTGACGATCTTCGCTAAATTTTTGATGCTTGAAGGCCTAGAGCTTGGATCAAGGTCTAATTCTACCCTGTAGATTTCTGCTCTGTGCTTTTTGGACGGAAAAGCTTGGCATCTCCATGAAGATGGAGAGAGAAAATTGTACATTTGAAATTACCTATTCATCTAGTTCTTGTTCTTCTTGGTTTGCCGGTAATAATATCGATCTACATTTAGGTTTTCATAATCACACATCACGAAACATCAGAGGAAATCATCTGTGAAGAAATGGCATTGTGTTGATAGTGTTATATGTATATATTCTACCATGCATGCATGTATATAAAAAGGAATCCTCCAATTTGAATAGGTATCTAAGGTACATAATTCATCATTCCCATAGGTACTTTTGAGCCAAAACGCCCTTACGCCTCATACATGTGATTGCCAAAACTGCCAAAGGTGCAAATGAAATTGTGGTATTTCCTTGCTAAACGCCAGAGAATCTATCGATGCGAGCTAAAGTACATGGTATATTCATGAAAACATAGTGTGAAGTGTAGAAGGGACAAGTATCAAAGTGTTGAATTGAAAAAGTAAAAAAGTAAAAAGAAGGAAAATATTGAATTAGAAAAAGAGCATCCTCGAGATATCGACTCATCTATGACTCGGATTATCATAGGAGTGGTATCTTCCTTGGCAGCTTAGCTTGAGAAGACCTTGATCGAGTTGATGATCCAGTAAGCATTGTTGAATGCAGTTGGATTAGAAGAAACATAAGCATTGCAGGTGGCAGCTTTAGTGCTAGCTGCGCAACCACCACTTGACCAAACTTGCCCAGCCCAATCTCCGCAGAATGTGGTGTCGAGGATAATGTTGTGTGATTTGAAGTGACTGTCGATGTTGCAACCACTGCCTGAGAATTTGGCAATCGGCGTTCCCCAAGCGGCGGGATCTGGCTTACCAGATTGAATATTTTCCGGAATAGCTGTACGGGAGAAGAAGTAGATGGCAATGTAGGATGATGTCCATTCCCAAGCATAGACCCCACCTCCTGCTGCGTTGAAGGCTGGACCATAGGTTGCTGTGTTTTTGACTGTCTGGCCACAACCTGTATTTCCGCCTCCCGCGTTGCAGTCTGAACCAACAAGAGTTGTTCCAGCATCAGATCCACTATTGCTCATGACACACCCTTGCGAGGTATGAAGAGTCATTTGATTTGTAGTTCCGGCATTGACTCCTTCAATCACGTCGATTTCTCCATTCGCAGGCCACGAGGGCCCAAAGCTCCATAGAGCAGGCCAAGTTCCGCATCCTTCTGGCATATGAGCAACGTCAGCGATGAATAGGCCGTGTGTGTATGCTTTCTTGGAGCTAACACGAGTTGAAGCTCTTCCGGCAGTTCCTGAGAGTGAGGTAGTGTGATCCACTCCGAGATAAACAGAATTGACACCAGCGTTGTTGGTATATCCAGCAAGTGCAGTTTTGTTGGCAGCAGAAGCGCTCTGATATGCGACCAGACCGTTGGTTGGATCAGCGCCAGAAAAGAAGCTGAACTCAGAGAAGAAGTTTGAGTGGTCATATAAATCGGCAAGAGTATACGCGGCATTCACGCTGCCGGCAGCGAGAATCAACGCAGCGCCGATACGATTGAAGACTTGAGTTGAAGGCATATTTGTATCTGTAAAGAATGAATGTACTTCGTGTGGTGGTTCCAAAAATCTTGAAAGGTTAAATTTGTGGAATTGTAAATGAAAGTATTGAAGTTGTTTGTAGAATATCTGAATGTGATTTCTGGAATGCTTCTGAGTCAAACGGATATCACGGATTTTAACGAAACTCCTTGGGTTTATATTGCAATTGTTCTTGCTTTGTGTTATTGTGAAGCACAAAGACAATAGCTGCCGTCGTTTATTGTGACTCGACAATAACTGTACAAAGCAGGGTCGCTAATCAACAAGGTCTTTGGTGAATAGATGGAGATTATCAGATGAGCCACGCAATTGACAAAGGTGAGACAAAGAATACAAAAACAAAGATGACAGAAATAGAACAAAAATACACCGCGTAAGGAGTGACGGTGATATTGAAAACTTGAAATTGACAAAGCGACGTAAAAGCTCTTCGACTGAAGGAAGAGGGTAAGAGATATTATAAGAAAAGCACGTATATGAAGGATTCTCCTTCGATGTCTCTAAAGCTCTTTGTCCCAAACAGTCCAGCTCTTTCATGGCGTTTCCGTGGATAGTCAATGCCCTGTAGACTTCATAGCAGGGGTGTAAGCTTCGAGAACTAGGTGGTCAATGTACCAGGCCATCCTGGACATTTATAGGAGCAAAGAGGGGTAGAATGCAGAGGTGTGAGTGAAAAAGGCATGTATGTGCGAGTGAAAACCCGATGGAGGATTCAGTGGATGATGAAGATTGGCATGGAACACACTAGATGGACCGCTCTCATAGCGAGCAAGATTCCCTCTCCCCAGGTAAACCAGGATCCACTGGGATGATTTGATCTGAAGTGTGGGATTTAGCTCAAGATTCGAGAAACATTGTTGCGACAGGGAATGGGGAGATGAATGGCGCAGCCAGTAAGGACTCTTTATTCATGTCAAAAATCGGATGCTTGACAAGAGTGTTTGAGGTTGATGGTTCCTGAAGGAGTAGACCAATTAAACTTTGTAAGCTGCCAAGATATTTTCTGGTCGGGATTAAGCGAAATTTTTAATCGTGCTCGGATTGCTTAAGGAAAATCAAATATATGCAAGGCGAAGGGTGGAATGATCACCAATAAAAAGATGCTGCAAGAGAGTATTGTTCCCATGTACATCTTATCGCCAATATGGGACTTCACTGTATCAAAAAGGGGGGTCGTCGAGCATGTGAGTGATTTGTGATAATTCGATCTACATATATGACTCGGTATGAATTCCTATGTCTACTCAGGATCTATGATTCTGTTCCATCCCTCAACTCTCTCCCATTCAGAAGAATATATCAGCTTGCTCTCTTGTAGGGAATGAACGACGGAAAAACTACCGAAGAAGTTATTTCCAGGATCCTTTCCTTCATCTCGTTCTTCATGCTCCAATCAGACTCTCAAGGGTCCAGATATCCAAACATCCAAGGAAAACATCAGGCTTTTCTGAAACACCAAGATCTGATGGAAACATCAAAGATCAAACATTTCGGATTTGCTCTTGATATTTTTATCTGATCTTTTCCACGTCAGCCTATCCCTCAACGCCAACAGATTGGTATCTACAACACGAGTCGCATTTGTGTTTGCTCATGTATTTCTTGCGTGTAGATGAGCCCCAACTATATGCATGAAACCTGATATCCATCGATGAGACCCAGAAGATCTTGTCAACCACCACACAAACAAAACACCGTGCGCACCCTCTTTCTATCTGTCCATGTCACCCTATCAACCTAGTAGACAATTGCTTTATAGAACGTCCACGAGTTTATACTACCAACCACCCAACCTAACTACCTCCTCCTTTTGCCAATAACGCGTAGTAATTCACATATATAAAACATCAAACATACTCACCATCTGAGCTCGACAGATAGTACATTCACATCCTTCCCGTTCCGCCTCCATGTGTATCATAGCTCATCCAATGATATGGGAAGCACTATTTCTAAGTATTTTCTTAACACTTTAGACGTTGATTACCACACAAGGCAGGTCAAGATACTCTCTTACGATCAGATCGAGGCTTGGTCACACTGTGGCCCAAAACTGTTGTGTCGTATAGACATCCATTCCTTTGCAACTTGCCATGCACCCTTCAATTTGCCCAGAACCATTAAAGTCACCATAATTTCCCAGAAACATCAGCATCATCAATATCGTCACATCGCTGCTACATATCAAAAGTTCAGTGTAACCTTATGGTGTAGTACAGGATTTACGCTATTCATAGCACGTCTTCGCCTCTTTCGAAGCTTGTCGTAAGCACCCAAGTTAGAGATATCCGGGGTTCAGTAGAATTAATTAATCCTTCGCTGTCATGCATAATTTGCGATGTTTGTTCATCGTAAATTTCTCATCGTAAGTAAGGAATGGAAATCTATGAGTCTATAGAGGCTCATCCTCATCTCCGTGAATTCAGATCAAACTCATCCTTTTCGGTTGAGAGATTCATAGAATGCATTTACCTATTTGACGAGTACCCATCTATATCACGACCAGAATCAGTGACTACGTTTGTACGCCGTACAAACTATAGTTCGGCAGATTTCGGTTTGTCTCAACGGTCCACCATACAAGCCTCTAACTCCCGATCATTAACATTGCATACCCTCGGCATGGTACGGTGCACAGCGTCCTTTTCCAACAAGCAGCAAACTTCAATAACACCTCGCCTCCTGTGCCTCATCCGAAACACCCATTTTGGAAGCAACGTAATCTTATATTTCTAACTTGGCAATCGGCAATCGGTAATCATCAATACTTTTTGCATTCTACATTGTTCGTTCATCATACGCTCGATTGATATTGTATGCAGTTGCTTATTGCAATGTTTCCATCTTACCTAGTCCATCTCTCTATACTCTCAGCCACATATCAGGATCCTCGTACCATCCGTCAATATTATCAAATCATCACTATTTAGATGAACCAACACCAAAGTACATACTTGGACACCAATTCGCTGTACGAGTCGCAGTGCTTAAGCTATCTAAGAATAATTCCTCCGTTCTGCAAACATTGTGACAAATATATAATTAAAGTCCAGCAAACAAATTCTCATTACTATCAAGTTCAGATGACCCCAAGAAGACAAGTTATTCAACACCGTCTAAGAATATGGAAACAGAAAGCTCCTGACATCGTCTATCATCACAGTGTCTCGCCTAGCAACACCAATTTCCACACACTCAGTCCCATGCTCTTCTCCCACTGTTTCCAGATTCTCTTCTAACTCTATTTCTATATTCTGATCTCTTAATGTCTTCTTATTCTCTACCCTCAACTTCAATGCCCACCGCATCTCCCATCCACACTAACACCATACACGCCGCACAGGCTCCTGCAAAGATAGAGAAGATTTAGCCTAGTCCAAGATCTAGGAGCTTAGTGGTCAATTGCTCGCTTAGAAGCTATAGGTAAGAGATGAGTTTGGTGTATGAATACTCACTCTTGATCAAAATCCCCACTACGGCTAGTCCTGCGGCCGCGAAGAGATACCTTGGCATGAAGACAGCGGCTAGCGCTTTGAATATTCTTGTGGGTTGAGGTCGTCGAAAACTTAGATGCTTCTCGCACTGTACTTAGAGATAAGGAAGATTGAGAGGGGAACGGCAGTAAGTGAGGTACAGACTGATTTTGCGTAGTGAAGGATTGGACAAGGCATAATTACTGTAACAAAATGGAGCAAATACACAAGAAACCTTCACATGCATCTTTGAATCCTGCATATCTACAGCACCCACCAAAAATCTGTAAAGTACCTCCAAAGGCAGATCCGGAAGTTAGCCATCGAATGGTACAGGCTACTAAACAGTTTTTGTTGGAACAAATATTTCTAGTCATCTAGGTGACTATAAGAACAGCTTGCAAAACTCTAGGTGGCAAATACTGAGCTGCAAAAATAATGTTCATCATAGAGTGGTAAATAGGAGTCTCAAAAAGGAAACAACAATACCAACGAATGGGCTGGGCCGAGTGGTAGACGGATCACGACCCAGTGAGAGATTGTACTCAGGTATAGAAATCAAACATCATGGAGCGGCCGCACATCAGATCTTAGATCATGCTGAAGTACTCACTCCAGCTTCACATGATAACCTAGGAACAGAATATGCCTATACCCCGGACAAGCATACTGGAAGTAACCTTTGGGTGTTTGAAGAGCTGTGAGCATACAAGATCAATTGAATAACTTGCATGGACTCATTGTTTCGGACAGATTCAATCCTTGCAATCACCCAGATCGATTGCCACCTATGCTATTGAATATCCTGTTCAGAAAATGCTTGAAATCATCACTTTAACGATCGAGTAGCTACTCATCCTCGTACTCCATCGTCATCTTGAACTGAAGTCTTGAATAGAAGTATCTTCAAAAGACAGAGCAGGCAAACACAAAATGGATTACCAAGTGTAACCTCCCTCTCCAATAATGAAAAAATAGGACGGAATTGAGTATCCTAGAAAAGTATTCATAAGCCATTTATTGATTTTATTTTTAATATAAAATACGAATTGGTGCATGGTCTAAAACAATTGAGCATTAAATTTTCGGGGTATTTTCAGAAAATCCATTGTCTGATTTGTAGTTGGTGGTTCACTAATGATAACAGTATATTATTATGAGCTTAGTAATAATTTCGCACTAACTGATCGCGGGCAGCTTTTCAACCGAGTATTTAAAGTTTTCTATTTCCCCTGTCTCTCAATCATTTGCTGAAAGGAGGCAGTGAATCAAATTGTTCTTTCTAATTTCTATTATAAGTACCTAGGTAGGTAATAAATACGAGGTAAGCATAGTTAAAGACCTCGATAACTGGAGGCGTTGACTTCTTTCTCTATTGTTTTCGGTTCCTAAAATTTGCTGCGCAAACGTTTCCGGCGCGTCGCTATATCACTTTGTTGGTGACTACTTTACGTCTACCAACTTCATTTCAACCATTCATTAGACAGTCATTTCTTTGATACATCAGTTGCAATTCTCTGAACTTGAGAGGATGAATGATCAGCATCATTCGGTATCTAGGGGATCATGGTAGCTCTCATGAGAAGAACTCCTGGAGCTTTGCTTCGAAAATTGTTGCCTTTGTTGCCTTGTGTTGCGATTCTGTTAGTCTTGAATTTATTCTTTCACAGCAGTTCGGACATATCACAACTTGGGTTCTCTTCTAAGACAATCAACTCACGCCACAATATATGTGAGGCGCAAGGTTGGCGTCAATATCAACCTGAAAGACCTCGAAAGGTCTATGATCTATTCATGCTGAGCTCTGAGCTCGACTGGCTCGAAATTCGTCTCCACACCCTTGCAGACCATGTCGATTACTTTGTTATAGTTGAATCTAATATGACTTTCACCGGGCAGTCTAAACCTCTTCTATTTCACGACAACCAGTCACGTTTTTCTCGATTTTCTCCGAAAATAATTTATCATCTTCTTGAGAACCGGCCCTTGACTTCTCGACGAACATGGGATTATGAAGATCATCAACGCAATGCTATGTTCACACAAGTGATGCCAAGGCTCGACGGCAACAAAACCGCAAACATTGGAGATGTCCTCCTCGTTTCGGACATTGATGAGATCCCACGTCCCGAGACTCTTGACCTCCTACGAGCTTGTGATTTTGACAAGCGGCTCACACTTAGCAGTCGCTTCTACTACTACGGTTTCCAGTTTCTGCATAAAGGTCCCGAGTGGCCTCATCCTCAAGCAACAATCTACGCCGGTCCCACAAAAACCATTCTTCCAGCCGATCTGAGAAACGGAGAAGGTGGTTTCAGACTCTTCAACTATTTTCAAAAGAGAAATCTGGCCAACGCGTCTTGGCATTGTTCGAGTTGCTTTTCAACAATTGCGGAGACGTTGAATAAAATGGCAAGCTTTTCGCATACAACTTTGAACCGGGAGGTATATAGGAATGAAGCCAGAATAGTGGATAGAGTCAGGAAGGGCCTGGATTTATGGGATAGGGAGGGCGAGGGCTATGAGATACTGATGAAGAATAGTGATATTCCAGGATGGGTAGGTAACAATAGTGAAAGATTCGGATATCTATTGAGAAGGGAGGGTGAGAATGCTGGGTTTGTAGACTACGTGGCTGACGGTGGTGATGGAATGGCATACTGATTGTCCGACGGGGATATGTAAACCTTGTGCACAGTGAATAAGAATGCACTGCAGAAAAAAAATCAAACATCATAAAATTCAAACATATTCTCTTACCCACCTCCCGAAATTGTAATAAAGTTCAGGTTGGAAACGATAGTAAGGCATATGTATGTAAAGCATCGCTCTATAAATCATTACACGCTGCGTAGCATTCTACAATCTAAATGACCGTTTAAGGATGTCGGCCACCTGCCTGTTTCCATGTAAGAGGTATATACACAATGCCAGCCTCTCCCTAACCTTCTAATTGTCCTCGTGTAGTATCACCACCATATGATACAAAAGTTGTTTCTGAAAATCTTGTTTCCATCTCTTGTCATCTTGATCTTGCACTCATTTCCCCTCCTCTGCGACCACCACTACAACAACACAAATATCATCTGACTTCCCACCGCTCCATTTCTCATCTGGATATCTCCTCTGGACCTCCCTTGCAAATGGACCATCCCTCCTCAAACTAAGACTTGCCGCCTTAGCTTCTCCAGTAATATCTACAGCCAAAGAACTCTGCAAACTCAAACTTGCTGAACCGTCATCGCTCTCTTGTATTGTCTCTCTAAGCTTTTCTCCCACTCCGGTTCCTTTCCCCCCTGCCCCGTTGACCCAAACTCCGTTGTACTGCATTCTATTGCTCACAATCCTCAGTACATCCCCTCCACTTAGGTTATCCCAAACCCCATCACTAGCAAACACAACCACATCTCCATGCTTCAACTCCTTACTCATGACTTCCGCATCCCTTGGCAAATCCATCAATTGTTGTCCCCCAAATTTCGCCGCCTGTCTAATCACCGCCTCTGGAACCAAGCTTAGTTGATACGGTGTATTAAAAGCATGCGTCTGGAATTCAGACGCTGAATGCACAGCTCCCGACCTCAATTGTATATATCCACTGTCTCCCAAATTTGCAACTTCCATATTTCCCCCAGAATTGAAAATTCCTACAACAGCCGTACTTCCCCCCGCACGCACTTTGCCTGAAGCACAAATTAAATCGTAGCCCTTTTGCAGTAGCCTTCTTGCAGAGATAGGAACTTCATCTATTTTATTCGACACCGATGCCGTATGCGCCATGTACTCGCATAGACCGTGGGAGAAATCGCTAGGATCGACACCTGAATCGATCCATCCCCCTACCCCATCTGCGATTCCGAGAGCAACATCTGAGGTATTAGATATGGGTGCCACGAAAAATGCATCTTGGCCGGAGGCAGGCCTGCGGTTGGCGGGCTTGAGAGGTACGGGGATAGAATTATACGAATTGAAGGGCGTGAGGTTTTTGGTAGGGTCGTAGCGGTTCTCTTTGGCGCAGTACGATGCTGAGATACCGTATGTAAATTTGGGAGACGAGTCGATGCGTCGAGTTGTTGAGAAGAGTCGTATAGGTATCTGGTAGTTACGCGATGGTCTGGGGAGGGAACGTTTGAGGGGGAAGGACGCCATTGGTAACGAAGATTGGTATCGCCGCAGGGGTGTAGCAAAGCTGGCCGACATTCCAACCCCTCTACTGAATCTACAGAGCGGACTAGGAGTAATTGCGCTGAAGGCAATTCTTCCTATTAATTTTGCCATTTTTTTTTTTGGAAATTCTTCTCGATGTGAGAGTGGAGATGGATGCCAGACAAAATGACGGAATGCGAAAGCCAATGGCTTGCAATCTGGCAGATCAAAGAAAAAGTTAAGCCTCTACCAGCATACTTTTACAATTGAATGGTGAAAAAATGGGCGTTTATGTGAATGTTCAAATGTGGATAAAGACAGTTATGTAGAAATTGTTACAACTTTATAATGACTTGTTTAGTAACTCAATGTTCGTTCGTCATTGAGTGCCACATCGGATTATCCAGTGTGATACCCGCCGAGATCATTTCCAATCGGCTTGTACTCGGAATATAAATCAATCGTAAATATTGCTTTGCTATTATGATAATTTACAACTCAATTTAAATTCTCTGCTCACAGATGAGTTCCGCCATTAACCAACCTAAATCCACGAAGGACAATTGTAACGCCATGCCATTATGCTTTCCCGTATGTCAACCTGATCATGTGAATGACACCGTCATTATGCGACCTTGCCCCTTGAAACGCCGTAGAATACATACTGCAAGATCAGTCACACAATTAGACGTCTTCAAACTTGACATCCTCATCCTCATCTTCGTCATCGTCGCCAAGGTCTGTATCTTCGCCAGGTGCAATAGCATCGCCAGCAGCAACCTCATAGTTGTCAGGTCTGTTCTCAGGCTTCAATGACCATTGTGTTGCGAAACGACCAGTCTTTGCCAAGAAAGCGATTTTCTCCAGTGTTTCGCGAAGATATGCTTCTGGCTGCTGGAGTCTGGCACGAAGTGCTTTCATGGACCAATAATTATACTCGCGGAAACATTCGAAGATCTTATCCAGAAGCTCATTTTCTGGCATACGAGCGGCCTTGGTAAGTTGTGGCTTACCACTAGCAGTGGAACTCTTGGTTTTCTGATGAGGTTAGTACAAATGTTGCAAGGAAATTTGGGTATGAGTCGTATATCTTACAATGAAGCTCCTATAAGCATCCGAAGCCTTGATGGTACCAGGTTGAATAAAACCTTGGCCCACATCAAGATCCTCGTTGAGGAATTTCGTGCCGACTTTGGGTTTCATAGCCTCCAAAGTCCTGATGGCTAGAAGACGGTCTGATTCTTCATTTTGTACTGCAATACAACTCAATTCATGTACAACCCTACCGGAAAGATTTGTTCTCTCTATTCGAGTTCTGTCAGCAAAGTCTAATTTTATGACTGTTTTATTAACATACTTGGAATTGCCTTTCGAAATTGAGGTTGAAATTTCTTATTGGGATCCCATGGTTGTTTGTTTGCCGGCTTCTCAATCTTTCCACGGGTTAGTCTTGCTGGCATATTTGCAGTCTCCAAAGCAAATTTTTGTCTTGATTTCGATTTGAATCCTGGAAGGTCTTGCTCCGAGAAAATGAAAGTATTCTTGACATTCGAGTTGGTAATATCAAGGTTATATTCCTTGGGAACAGTCTGATGCTGTGCAAGATTGGAATTTAGTAACATGGAATAAGAGTCCTATAGCTCAAGTTAGAGCTGACTTTCTGAGCGCAAACTGTAGTGCCAATACCTTAATAGTGCCGTCAGGCATTCTCTCTCGACAATTGCGAATGGTACCAATCTGTATTTCCTCATCCAAATCTTCACTCATTTCATTCCATGCATTCCAAACGTACTTGGGAACACGACCTAACCATAACTTTTGGAAACTAGGGTCTTCATTGATCGCCATGTCTCCAGCATCCTCATATATATCATCATCCTCCATGAACCTGGGTGATGCGACCGCTGCCTCTGGATCGGGCTTAATGACTGTGTCTGCCATTTTGTATATATGTAGTGATTATTAAAACCAAAACGATATGTTGTTCTTCTCTGGAACTTGAGATTCCCTCTGTGTCCTTCTGGTAGGTAAGTAGTTTGTGGTTGTTAGGAAGAACAAATACTAGATCAATCGTTCTTTGTTAGTTGCCTTTCAATCAATAATGATATTGAAAAGTCGCAGCCTTGTCGGATATTGAGCCAGCTGGAGACTGCCGATTGACGCTAGTAATGGCGTTTGTAGTTTGATGACAAATCTTATACGGCAGGTATTCTTGTATCTCCTGATTACAAGAATCATTTCACGAACAAACAAACGCCAATTTTACTGACAATTTAAGACTTGTGACTTATTATTTTTCGAGGCCTCAATAATATACCAGAGCGATATTCATTTACTAACTGGTAGGAACATTCAACTATGGCTTCAGAAGACCAAGCCATCTTAGAACAAATAAGTCGTCTAGCTGGTACAGTACCCCATTATCAATATCATTTAGACAAACATTCTTTGTTTCTTTTTTCCGACTTGGGCATAAGCTTATACAGTATCAAGGTCAAATCAATCAGCATAAGAATAACCAGTCAACCGATCCATACAATCAAACCCATGCCCCCTCGCCTTCAAATGGTTATCATTCACAATCCAATACTCGAGGTCATGGAGCTTATGCATACCATCCCTATGCAAACAGTAGCTGGAGAGGTAGTCGAGGTAGTCATAGGGGCGCATATTCTGCGAGAGGATACCGAGGCGGAAGAGGCGGTGCTGGCATCGTGCGGCATCGAACGCTTGTGTTAAACGGTGGTACCTCCGTCCCACCATCACAGTCGGATTCATCAAACGTAACTGCATCTGCAGATGAGAACGAGCGATCATCCTCTGCCGGCTACATCACAAAAACCGATCGTCACCTTCAGTTGATTAACAAGTCATATTTTGAGAAAGATAGTCAGATTCGCGTCAAAGCCATTGAGGAAACCAGAAAACAGAAACTTAAACAAAGGGATGAACGGGAGAAGTTAAAGTTGAGCAGACATTTGCAACGCCTGAGTGCGAGTTCTGGCTCTTCCATGGTCCAACCTACTGGAACAACCAATTATGAAGTTACAGTCAACGGAATCCGATTCATTGTCACAAAGAACGGTAGCAAACTTGTGAAAGCCCCTGGTGAGACTCATCGTTTGCAGAAAGCCACAAGGTGGTATGATTTTGTGTTCCATGCTCACTTATTTTAGGTGATCTTACTTCCGCAAATACTACCCCCAAGACTACTTTGATTGGGGGTGTCAAATTCTATAGAAGCAAGAATGGAAATATGTATCGTGAAGGGATAATCAAAGCCATTAGGTATGGCTTAACAAAATACGATTCCACAATTGCATTTGTTGTATGAAATCGCTAACTCGGTCGCAGGAAGCACGGAGTCGTTAAGATCAACGAGCCATGCAAATCGTTTACCAACACGGGTACCTCCTTTCTTCCCACATTTCAAATTGTTCTTTTATTTTAGGTCTTGGAGGAGGAGCGATTTGGGTTTCAGCTAACCACATATTGTTTAGGTACTTGTAACAAAGGCCCCAAATGCCGATATATTCACGACCCTTCAAAGGTTGGAATATGTAAAGCTTTTCTTCTCAAAGGTGAATGTCCTAATGGAGATTCATGCGACCTGTCTCACGATCTCACCCCCGAAAGAACACCGAATTGCTTGCATTTTGCCAAGGGCAATTGTTCAAACTCGGATTGTCGTTACACCCACGTTCGTGTTTCACCGACAGCAATGGTTTGCCGGTCTTTCGGAATCTATGGATACTGCGACAAGGGAACCACTTGCACAGAGCGACACGTTCACGAATGCCCGGATTTCAGCAACACAGGTACTTGCACTACGAAAGGATGCAAACTTCCCCACCGCATCAAGGCTAGTGTTATTCGTAGGAATGCAGCTACTGGTGAATCTTCTCCCGGTGATCAATCGAGTGATATTTCGAGCGACGAAGAAGACGAGGTAGATAGCGATGACGTTGATTCAGATGCCATTGATGAGGAGTTTTTTGGCGACGAAGATGGAGAAACGGAACCTGGAATTCTCGCACAGCAAGATTACGTGCAATTCTCCTGATACTAACAAATGTAAGGCTTGTTTCTGGAGCACTTTTCAGAAACTCGATGACCCTTGTGGTCTCTTCATTACGAAGATCTTCAAATCATTTTCTATTTTTTCTTTTTTGCTGTTGTCTCCAAACTGCTAGCAGCGTCGAAGCTACATTGCCTCTTGCTACTAGGGTTATTAGAGGCGTCGAAAACTTGTTTGGGATACCCCGACTCGAATCTTCCTGTGTTTCTAACTTCAAGATTCTTATGTCTCAGCTAATCGGACTGGGACCTCAAAATAGTGTTAAAGGAAAGATAGGAAAGAAAAATACATACAAGATTACATGAGTTCTGTCTCCATCGTTGATCTCGATTCCTGCTGATTCATCCTTGCCTGATCTGTTTCGCCATTAATTCGTTATCTTTCCCTCTTTCCAAAGCGATATTCAGTCTTTAGTTCCGATTTGAAAACCAATAACAGGATTTGATCATTCATTTGATGAATCGTTCAATCAGTGATGCATCTACATTAGTGGACTGGTGAGAACTTCATAAGTCCTTGGGGTGTATATTCGTTTTGATCTACTTGCTTCTTCGACGGAAGAGTCCTTTGACCAGATGCAGTTCTGCAGAAGTGAAAGGTATGAGCGGAGCAAAGTACTCAGGTATACTGTACGCAATAGTGTGCAAAGAACATGTCGCACTGGAGAAGTCTCAATTGGTATTGAGGATGATGCCAATATCTGGTTTTTGGGATGCATTCACGCGCAAGGAACATACCTCTAATCGGCTGACTTTGCGTTCCAACTGGCTGGAGAAAGTCATGAATATCATGCCAAGGAAGAGCATTTCCTCATTTACGCATCTCTTACGAACCTGACATTGCCTGTGGCACATACACCATGAAAAAAGACTTACGGTTTGCGTATAGGCAAAGATCACCTGAAGTAACATGAAACGGAGAGAGAGCCCAGTAAGCACTGGTAGGCTAACCTTACCTCGCCAGCCGTATCCTGTTGGTGGTGTCTCAACTTACTATAGACAGGATTTCAGTTGGATATTGTTTGAAATTATTTCTGACAATCAAAATACTCCACTAATGTTCCTCTTTGCCATGCTTTAGTCATGTTACTCATGTACAATCATAGGCGAAAGTCAGAACATACTCCACTTCGATACAGCTGCAGTACATAAGTAATGTAACGAATAAATTAATACCCCGTCCCAATGCGAACCTCACCTCGGCCGATCACGAGAATTACTGGCAGATACCAAGACCAATCCGCAAAATCTCACATGTTGCATACCACATATATATCTAGTGGTGGCGGTGAAGCTCCCTTGTTTTTCCATTCCTATTCGGATTTCCACTTCTACTTCAATATTGCGACTTCCACTAGGCTGTCCTCAGGCTGTATTGAGGCTGTATTTGCACTCTGGGAATGCTTCAGTACGAGCTCTGTTGAATAGAATGATAAAATATTGAAGCGGCAATGGGTAAAGTGATTTTTTTTCAAGCGCCACCGCTAATGCACTGTACTGTACGTCGCACATACTTTCGTAAAAAGCACGCAGTTCTGGGCTGGACCCCATTTTCATGCCACTGAAGATATCCGTGCTTGTGAGCGATGCGATTCTCTTCTCTGTTGAAAGGCAAATTGCCACTATCTAGTGATCTCTGCGCCTATGGCATGTACATGTCTTACCTTTGTAGGAATTTGCAGCACGCCAATGCAGTGGTCTTTTGTCGGCTATCAGAATTGAGGCTCCTTCTCCCCCCCCCCCACGTTTCAAGGGTCCTCGTATACTATTTCTTGTTATAATTGTGAAGTTCCGCGTTATGCTTCACTCTATAGTGCATGCAGGTCTCAAACTCAGTTAGACTTGATGATTATGCTTCCAATCTCTTTATCATAATCCAACTACCAGACTAACACACAAAAAACTCTATTACGAAATATTGTACGATACTCGAAAAACCTCGTAACACCATAACGTACAGCAGTTCGTCGTTATGGGTAAGAGTCTTTGAAAATAGTCCGATAACGAGATAACTTACCTTGATCGGTACTCGTGGAGTGGAGTGGAGCTGCTTTTCTCCCCGCTCCAATCGCCAAGCGCTTTTTCTAATTTCTTCACCGCTCTCCGAGTTGCGTAGATCGATTTGGAAAGAAGGAAATCATCGAATTATGGTGGAAAGAGGAGGCTGTAAGCTTTGCGATTGGGGATCAAAAGGTTTCATTATCGAAATTGAAGAGAGGCGTATGGTAAACGACAATTATCCTGTTTGGCATCAAAAGAGGATCACCAAGCGAATCAGCGGCGCATACCGTTTACCCCAGCTCTCTTCGAGTTCAGTCAGAGCACTCGACAGTGGTTTCGTGATACAAATATGCTTGTTAGCATCAA
Source organism: Botrytis tulipae (assembly GCA_004786125.1). Lineage (NCBI taxonomy): Eukaryota > Fungi > Ascomycota > Leotiomycetes > Helotiales > Sclerotiniaceae > Botrytis > Botrytis tulipae. Next base: position 87,493 of record PQXH01000128.1, read on the forward strand.
GAGGCAAAATTGAAGATCAAGATTGATACTCATTTCCTGAAATAGTATGGGTGCCTAGATATACAAGTCGCCGCTTCTAGATCCATCCATTTCTGAGTAGCACAGCCCATCAGATCACCACTTATAGCATTGATATTCCTTTTATTTTAGTACCCATACTCAAATGCCAGACCTCGAAGCCTTGAGATCTATCCATCAGATCCTATAGATCGACGTGCTTGCCTGTGCTCTGAATTCTAACTCGGTCTTCTCATAGCCCCTCCTTTCCCCATCTTCCTTTGATCCTCTATACACAGAGTTCAAGATTTCCGAATACAAGTTCCACATTCTCACATTATCTCCATACGATCCATACGATCCATACGATCCATAAACTTTTGACCGATTCAGACCCTGATGATCGTTGGAGCAGCTTTTGGTGATCCTGAACTCCTCACACTCGTGAGGTTTCATTTCTATTCGGTCAAGATGCCGTATTATGCGCTCATCGGACATCACGGTTCTTGTTTCTTCGTGATCGTTCGAATACTAGCTTTGGAGATAGATATGTCATGCGCCGATGAATGCCATTAATTTACTTCTGGTCACAATACAATCACCTGCCTCATTTTGATATAGCTCATAGAATCTTGCCACAGCCTGCTGACTGGTGGTCCCTTTCAAGTTGTCTTAAAGAGTTTACGAATGATTCCAGTCAATGGATCAGTAATCGAAGTAGGTAAATGATTCTTTAAAAAGCTAAACCCAATAGAAATTTCAAGCCCATAAGGTTTGAAAATCTTTCTGGTCTCAATCAAAGGTTCGTGCCGGTTGAGGACGGCTCATCTGGCGGTCAAGCATCAAAATCCCAGGAATCCGTGAAGAGTTTTCCCACACCCAAGTAGACTTTCCCCGCGACAGTAAAGCATGAGGTAAAAATTGAGACATACTTGTAAACCATAGTTCGCAGTTCGGCAAGCGGTCAACATCGGAACTTTTCCCCTCAAACCTAGTCCCGGTTAGATCCCCCCTAAGCTGAATACCCCTCCCCTCTGCTCGCCTACACACGCTCTAATTACTCAAACTTTTCACGCCACCATCATCATCGTCACTCTGCTACCAAAGTAAACAAAACAAAAGTTGAAAAACAACCCCGCGGCGATAGACAGGCCACCAAGCGGTCAACACCGGGAACCCACACATCACGTTTCCGGTAGCTTGGTAACTTTGATAGCTTAGAAAGTAGAAGACCCGATGTGGAGCTGCGGCTTCCCATCAACACTACAGTAGCTAAGCAGTAACGAACGGCTACCTGCACCGAGATGTCTTCACCGCACCATCATTCATTATTTCATAGTACGACAACCTATGCCATATGGGTTTACTCCTTTTGAATCTGGTACTGTGCTCCGTACTCGGTACTGTAATGCTGGAAAATTATGTGCAAAATTTCTTAGCTTCATTTGAAATGGATATCTATTGAATGGATCTGGCTGGGGTGAAAATGTATCCTCCACTTGGAAGACCGATCAATCAATTCATTTGAGAAAGAAAGATTGTCATCCGTCCCCAACCAACACGACCCACCACAACTTAAAGCCGACAAGTACGATATCGGTAGATGCGATACGATAACTCATGAAAATCCGAAAATCCTCTGATCAATTTAATCTAATCGGCGAATCTCGGGGATTTTTCCTTCGAGCTTTGAGCTTCGTTTCGAATTCTTCAGATCGGATGAACCCACTTTGGCATTTCGTAATTTGCTTATTATTCATGCTCTATTATTTAGTGAAATTGTCAAATTATACTTTATCCGTCGGGGTTCTGGCGATCTATACACAATAAACTTATATTGCACGTACGTCATTGGTCTATATAAGAGCACTTGTTATAATATGGGACACCTATTATGGGGCTGACAGGTAGATCCACATGGATGTAGTCGGACAGGTCGTAAATCTAAAGCTTGAAAATGTCAGGGAGAGGCGAGAAGCTAACATGCCTCGTGAGTAAGTTAGAACCGCATACTTTGATTCATGTTAGACAAATTTGCATTGTTCTAACGGTTCAATAGACCTGTATCTGGCTCCTCTCCATGTTCATATCAAATGGAAAGATTTACGAGGCCCTCGAGGAGACCCTTCTCAAGAGCATCTCTCACCTATTTCTCAGAAATAAAACCTGACTCTCAGTAGATACTGACTCTGGCTTGCATCATTCCTCAAAGTCTGAAACACAGACCGACAATCCTTCTCAGATCAGGCTTCACTTTTCTCAAAATTCTCATGGGACAGTACTTTGGTACACTTCGTAATTAGTGGCTTTGCTCTTCTTTTCTCTTCCTTCAAAGTTGGGTCTTTGGATGTTCGCTTCCCGAATCCCAGGCGGAACATCCGGATCTCGACATCAGATTCCTAAAATAGATGAGCGGTGAAGAATGTGAAGACCAAAATTCGTATGAAAGTATATGAAAATTCTGCCTCAACCTTGACATTTTTGACACTTTTGGAAAGGCTTGGAAGCTGGTAATTGGCAAACATTAGATAATTGGTAAATACAAGACTAAAAAGCTGTGTAGTAAGACGAGGCTGTAGCTTTGGAGGAAGTAGGCCGCGGCTGCGCGGGTAGTCCCATTTGACAGGTTTGAAGGTCTGGAGAAGCCAAGATGAAAGATACACTTTAGGTGGGCTGAGAATTACAGAGGACACCGCGTTTCTGATGGAAGAAGAAGATTTTGAATCAGATGAAATCTCGATGTCCATTTTCCATCACCATCTCACCTAACAAACGCTTTTTTGAAAATCATAACTTTTGTAATATGATAATCATGAATCATGGGTAAGAAAATTCCCAGCCCCCTCAATTCTTTCAATCGAGACTTGGAAGAAAAAAACAATAAGATCATGATTCAATTGTAACGCGTCCATGGCGCGACTGCCAGTGTAAGCAAAACCTGGAACGCCTACTCCGTAAAAGAAGCCAAATGCACCCCACTCAGGTACATCCAGGACCCCAGGTACTCTAGATGGGATTCAGCTACATGTAGCATAATAGCATTTGAGCATTTTCGTTCGCACTTAAGAAAAAGAGGATTATGTGTGAAATGTAATTGTTTACCCGAAGTTCATTCGGTCTTCTTCTGACATTCTAGAAGAAAGTTTAGAAGTGTCTTTACGAGCATCATCGTAGTCGGTTAAAGCGTTAGACCCCCTTCATCCTGGGGAGTTCCTTAGGTCAAACCCACTTCACAGAGGAGGGAAGTCCTGAAGGTCCATCGGGAAATTTATTCCTCAAGGGAAAATGTCCAGAATGAAACAAAATTGAGAATGCCGTCATACGCGCAACTCATTCATGCGCCCTAAGAGGTCATTCTCCTAAGGACTAGGGGTGGTAGATGATTTACCGATACCTCCGTACTATAAGAGACAAGGTGTATAGTAATGGCAGTTCAATTTAAGAAGGGCTGGAACTGGGCTGCTAGGCTTTCGGGCTCTCACCGATTGAAATGACAGATAATAGGGTACCGGATTAAACCCTGCGGCCTTCTTTTGAATAGCAGTAAGTAAAAATCGGTTTCGTACCCGTCCATCTTACCGTAAGGTGCCTGCCGGCAGGCTCCAGGTAGCGGGAGACGAGGCCATCAGGTTGGATCTTTGTGCGGTAATGAATGGTATGAATCTGTGTCATGAAAAGCTACCGAAAGACTTGAGGGCTTGGTTTACCAATGATTTGCTTGCCCTACCTTGACTTGGGCACGCAGAGCTTACGATCATTTGATTAGGTAGATTAGGTAGAAGTGAACTTGGGAATATCACCTATCATTTGAGGCTTCACATTCACACTCTTACAAAGATACTGCATTCTGCGGCCGTTTGATGAGGCCTAGTATAATGAGAATACAAGTATTCATGAGTCGTGAATGAATGGACTTGCTGCCGAATAGCGAGGCCCAAGAAATGGGAAAAAGGTGGGGATGGTGGTATGAGATGAGATTCGAAGAAGGCATTTCATTTGATGTTGTCATCTAAACATCTTTTACGGTTTACCTCGTTACCATCCATTACCCGTGCTTTATTTATGATCTAGATGGTTTGATCAGCAGCGACCATGAGTGAGATGATCATGAAGGGGAATCTTAAGATTCAGCGAAGGGAAAATGCCACAATTGTAGGATCAATTAACGATTCCCTTGCTTGAAGATGATGAAAATAAACAAATGATACCCCCGAAAGGGCTTTTTTCCTCCCACAAGAGCAATACGCGTGATCTTTGAAGTGACCTTTTTCGAGGGTATCACCGATTGCCTCAAAACATTTGATTGGTGCTCAAGGACCATCATTTTCTCGTTACGAGCCAAGCCCTGGTGGCATCAACGGGAAGCCGGAGTTTAACAGATCATTCCAATGATGAGAAAGTGTAGAAAGGATGGACAAGGGTAAAGAAACAATCGTATGCAAAACGTGAGGATATAACCTATCGGCGGCTTTCTTTTGAGGATTTTGATGCAAGCCTTCAGAATCAAGCATGAATCCATAGATGCCCAACCTGATGAGAGCAGGGAATAGGAAGGAGCCAAGACAACCATGTTGACTTTGCGTTCCCATGGGCAATATTCTCAAAGAGTTATAGAGAATTAGAGATGGATTGTTTTGATCCAGTGCCCATTTTTTACACAAACCGAGTCGAGATAATTTGTTAGGCACGATGTATTTGAGAGCGGGAAGCGGTTGATGGAGAAAAATCATCTGAATTCTCTTATGGTTAGTTCACACAATTAGATCAGGGTTCTAAGACAAACCCCCCATAGCTAAAAATGGTAGTCTAATGTCTTTTGCTACTGTATTACCAAGGTAAATTGTAATCGCAAATGCATTTTGAGGTAGAAATTTCTGAGTCCAAGCAAGTTCTCACGGGTCTATTGCCCTTTTGCGAATTCTTCTCTCGCTTTTTGGAATATTCGACAGAAGGAAAAAAAGAAAAGATAGATAACCGAGTGCCGACTAATAGTGGAACTATCTTCTATCTTGTCTATCGAGCTTCTCTTGTCAAAGTAACCTTATTACTAATGATTGTAATCTACTCTAGGTAGTTGAAGTAGTCAGTCAGCCTGTCAGATCTAATCCATTACCTCGGAGAAGGGCATGAATAATCCAATCAAAGCTTGAACCCCTCCCTCATCATATCATCCCTCCCTCCCGTATCGTATGCAACGTCTTGATCTACCTGGGTTCAACTGATCAAATGCAACTGATTCAAGGCTTTGAGCGGGAAATCTTAAGATTCGATTGCCTTGGATTGAAATGCAATTTGTAATGAATGCTTAATGGAGAATCAAACATCTTCTTTGCATCTCTTGGACTTTTTTTGTTTTCCCCATCTAAGATTTACATCCAAGATGTAAGAGTAGGCACTATAATGCTGCTATGCAATGGAAATGCAAGCACTAATCGTTAGCACCCGCACTTGCCTTGCCTTTCCCGCTTTCATACCGCTGGAATTGAGGTTTAGTCTAAAAGGGAAAGAAGCAGAGTGGTTTTCTTTTCTCTTCTTCTGTTTATTTATTTTTGCGTGTGAGTGTTTCGTACCGTAAAGTACGACCCCATGCACACAATATCCATATGGTTAACGATATCCTCCGGGTGCACAGAGTTGGAAATCTACGTATCGCGAACAATAGATCATCGAGATCTTGGAGAGGTGATTAGACAGACTTATACAGACCCATGAAGATATACTTCGTTACTTGAGAAATAGAGTAATGGGGGGAGGGAAAGAAATAATAATTAAATGCAGTATATAATAATTGAATAATCAAGACTAAAAGTACTATCCAGATCCATATGTAAAGAAGAAATAGCATAAAGTATCTCATAAATCAAAAGGCTAGAAGTCTCCACAAGTTGATTGAAGGTTCCTTGAGACTTTCGACTTTCGGGTAGTGCGATAAATCTTTCCCCACCCGCTGTCATGGCCCATTGCCCATCATTTCATCCACTTATTACTCAATTTATGAGTTAAATACTTTATTTGGCCCATTCATCCATTGACGCATTACTCAAAGAAGTATAGTACGAAAGAAAGAGAGAAGTGAGAGAGAGAGAAGGGAGAAGGGTCCATATCGTAACCATGCTAATCGCATCACCCCTTCACTGTTCCCCTCCAAAAGTTACCTATACCTAGTATCATATCATGTCATGGGTGAAGGATTGGGTAAAAAGATAATGGACCAAAACAAGCACTCGTAATATGATAGTATGGTAGTATCGTCGTATCGTACTAATGTAGATTAAGAAGAGCTAGAAGAGCTAGAAGAAGAATCAAGCCCTTGAATGATATTATCATATATGTCTCATTATTCATTAACTCATTATTATTATTATTATATTATTATTATTATCATCAACCTTATTATCATCTGTATTATTTTATTCTTTCTTTATTTCTTTATTTTTAATATCATCCGCGACGACCCATCCATCTCATGCCCTCAACTCACCTCATTATCCGTTTCCCAGATTTCCAGACCCCTCTCCCAAGATATCCACATTATCTAACCCATATCTACCAACGACATTCTTCTATTTCTACCTGCATACTTGACCTACTTTTCTAACGTGCTTCTTACTTCTCTTGTCTGCTGCACCGACTGCAAGCTCAAGTTCTACTACGTGCTGCACATTATTTTACTGCAACTGCAACTGCAACTGCTTGCAATTCTGCACTACCACTCCTACCACCATACGACCCATACAACCACTCGAACCAAAAAGGGACCCAACAGACTTAGACTTCTTACAGACTTACAGTTCTTTGTACCTCCATTCTCCACTTCAGATCAAGCCATACAATCCCTTCCTGCTGTTTGTCTCGTCCGACTTACATCGGAACCCAGACTCAACCCACTCATACACCACCACTCTTGTCCCTCACATATCAACTGAGCATCTCCCACCCAATTCCTACCTCAAAATATTCATATCAAACATTCCCATCCTCATAAACAGTCACTTCTTTTGTTATTCTTGTCTTTTTCTTTGACAGAAAAAACATAGCAAGTGATTTGACTCTTCACTCAATCATCTCATTGATTAATCCGCCCAAAACGAATTTGCCTTTTTCATATCCTCTCCCTACCCCGATAATTCCAGTTTTCGTGATCGTTGACGATCTATCGATAACATTTATCTTTTCTCACCGCCACTATTTATCTATTTTACCCCATCTCATCCGAAAATAACTTCGCTTCCCCCAAACCCACCTCTTCCTTAACCACAACACCAACCCACCCTCACAACAGACCACAGCAGGAACTTCTTTGCTATGGCTGCCTTCCCAATGCACAATTACTACAGACAATCGTCATTATCTGTCGATACTCAACCCCATAACTACTTTGAAGAGGACGAAGGAAGCATTCTTGACGATAACATCCTCGACCACTCTGCATTAGATTCCGGCTTAGAAATGTCTCCACCCATGGACAATAGCAGGCGGGAATCCTTTGCAGTATCTTCGACATTGTTCTCCCCCAAGGCTGATGAATGGCAACACGTCGACATGCAACCAATGGCATCTAACAATCCCTTTGTCGAGCACAACAGCAACAACCCATTCATGCGTATCGAGGCTGCACAAAACGCAACATATGGACATTCGAATCACGGCTGGGGCATGGGAAATGGTTCGGGTATGAGCACACCAATGCAAGGTCATGATGGGCTTCCATCTGATTATGAGGTCAATGTTCCTATCTTTCAACGTCCCGTGCAAACACCATTCACAAACCCTGGAAACCATCAACTACCTCTGTTCTCCGCCAATGGCTCAAGTCATCCATCTCCACAAAAGGACTGGTCCGTTTCAGAGATGGATCATCGTATCCCAAAGCGCATGCGTCCACACAGCCCAACTCTTCGATCGCATCCTGAGATGTCCAGAAGGGGTGATGGTATCCGAAAGAAGAATGCCCGTTTCGATATTCCAGCCGAGAGAAATCTCACCAACATTGATCAACTCATCTCTCAATCCACCGATGAGCAGGAGATTAAAGAGCTCAAGCAGCAGAAACGTTTGTTGAGAAACCGACAAGCAGCGTAAGTACATCATCTGATCAATTATTTACATCCATTGACTAATCACTATCATAGTCTTGACTCACGTCAACGAAAGAAGCAGCACACTGAGCGCCTTGAGGACGAAAAGAAGCACTACACTGCTTTGATTAACGATCTCGAGGAGGACCTGGCCGAAGCAAAACTTGCTTTGGATGAGTGGGCTCGTAAAGAGCAACACTACCAACAATACATCGAGAGCTTGCAGATGGAGAAGGAAGAGATGGTGCGAACTCACACCCTCGAAACCGGCGACCTCCGCAAGAAAGTGAGCGTCCTCACAGAGCACATGCAAAAGATGGAAAGCACTGCCATGTCGACTGTTCCCAGTTCGACTGGTTTCTCTGCCGACTACTCTGACATTGATGGTCTGAACATGGATGGCAATTGGGACAACATCTCCTTCCTTAATGACTTTTCCATGGAAAGTGAGATTAAGGTTGAGAATTCAATGGTTTCCGCCAAGAAGGTCGACACTTCCCTTCTTAGCGAGCCAGAGAAGCCTGCTGCCCAAGGCCTCCTCTTGATGTTGCTCCTTGTCGGTGCTTTTGTCGCTTCTAAGGGTTCTTCTCCTAGCATTCCTAGAATGTCGGATGATGTTCGTGCTGCATCTGCAACACTTCTCGAAGACGTTTTCAAGGATGCTGGCATTCAACAATCCGCTTCTGCTGTCTCTGATGTTACCAACGCAATTGCACCTCTCCCATCTGGTTCCTGGTCTACTACTCAAAACCCTTCTTTGGGAGGCAACGAAATGGTCGGCGTCACATCATCAACTCTTGGAGATCTTGCCAACAGTCTTTCGCAACCAACAGAAGAACAAAACAATGAGCAACTCTTTTCATTGTCTGCCGCACAATACAATGGGTTGACTTCCCAAGATTTCCTCGACAATTCTCCCGCCACAAGATCAACATCTCAAGGACGAAAGAATCTCGGTGAATCACTTGCTGCCATGCGATCGAATTCCAAGAAATCGGCCGCAGAAGTTTACACTCGATCACTATTATGGGATCAAGTTCCAAGTGAGGTTGTCAGGAATTTTGCTAAGTTGGTCTCGGAATGTAATTCCAGGAATGGTCCAGAAGAGTGCGATACCTCATCGGGTTAAACTTTTCCAAGTTTCAAACCTAAACATGTCATCCAAAAAACTCTACTTCGACAACACAATTTTTTTTACTCTTCGAATAAAAACTTTACGGCTTTTACGATTTTACGGCTTCATTGCGAACAGAGACTTTGTTGCTCACGCATCTTCTCTTAATGTCTCAATTTGTTAATGAGCGAAATAGCGAGCGTTTGAATTTTTTACTTGAATTTTCTATTTTATGGCTTAATGGTTTTATGGTTTTATGGTTTACGGATGGTTATTTTCATTTTCTCCTTTTTTTTCCCTCTCTGTTACTGCATCATCGTCATCATCGTCATCATCGATCATAGTTAGCGACGGGTCATCAAACTTGGGACTTTTTCTTAATTTCATATTGATTATTATTATTTTCGCCAGGCATAAGACGAACATCAGATCGCAGCCGGACAGCAATGGGAATACAAAATATTTTGTAAATTGGACGGATGGGGATGGAAGATGGGTATTCGGAGGAGATGGATCTCTATTGGATTGGAAACGGGCATTTGGAACGGAAGGGGGTGGCTACTCTACGCATTACACATCGCACACCACAAGCTATGTCTAGCAACCAATTTTCCTTATACATTACCACTCAAAAGTTTCATTACGACTACGTTATCACGAACTATTTCATAAATATTATTTTATCAATACCTACAACGACACAAAGATACGCTCTACGCAAATACCCCTCTCCAAGTTTGTTCCAAATTGAAGCGTTTGCTTTGAAATACACAATCGATGACTATCTTCGCATATACATACATCCTATCATATACTATCCATATACCAATTCAGAATGTTTTACGTTTTACGATTACTCGCGATTTCTTTTCCAAGACTCACTCACGATGAGCAATGACATGCAATCATGACTGATGAATGAATGAAGAGGAATGAAAGATCTAAAACACACCACATCGACCGATTACGATCAGATCATCGGGATTTCCTTTCAAAAATCTCCTTTACAGATTTCGGATATGTCATTTTGATGCAGTATTTTCTATATCAAGGGATTGTTTTTCTTGTACCTAATTCGGTCCTATCTGTTGCTTTTGGCTTGTGTTGTCTATCATGGAATGGGGGGATATGAGTTACTTGTTTAGAAACTCATTTTTTTGTATTTAATTTTGACTTTACTCCACATATACCGTAGGATGAGATGAGATGGAACAATCAGATAGGAAAAAACACACAAGAAAATAGTCAATAATACATGCGATTCATGTTCAAATTCTTCCCTCTGCTCGATGTGATTGTGACAACGATACCTAGGTAATGACAGTGATACGAGTACTTGTTTGTGACTAATTACTGCTGTGTTTGTAGATTGCGGTGCTTGAACGACTTTCAAGGTTTGTCTTGCGTTCGTTCCTCTGGTTTCACCCCCGGATTCAGTAAACATGTACTTGGCCAGTCATAATGGAATTTCTCTTTAGACTTGTTTCCATGTTTTCCCGTGCCTTCCTCGCGTGTTTACTCATGTACCGATTATCGTTCCTTCTATCTATCGATATCTCCGAACCAAACACCATGTGCCCACCAAACAGCATTCAAATCAGCATGCTCTGTCTCAAAATCCCACAACCAATCTCCTTCTCTCCCTCCGTTCATTCCCCACAATATTACCAGTTCTCTCCTCACATTTTACCTTCCCTCAACTCCACTTGTAAACCGGGCGATCCAATGACACTTCACTACCAGCCAATCAATCAAACTCCCTCCCAAGTGTTTCACTCCCACTCCCATCCAGGTTCCCACAACGTTCGTCCAATAATTACCCCATCATTTCTGAAACACACTTGTTTCTGTCTCGCCCCATACTCTCTACCCCGTGAAATACGTGGTGTTTCATCTTTCAAAAATCAAAAGTAAAAATTCTTTACTCCAAGGGTCATGTTGGTTTGTGGAACCTCCATTTCTGCATGTGTGAGCTCTCCCCACATCTTTTTCATGACTTACCTAGGTAGGTAGTGTCTTTCACGATTCCCACCAGCGACCCCACTACTCTGCTCCGGAGACTAGTGCTGTATGGTATGGAGATGTATGTATGTATGTATGTATGTATGTATGTATGCATGTATGTATGTATGTATGTATGTAAATGTATATCGCCCAATTCGTATTCGCTTCTCACATGTAGATATCATACTATACATGTACATCATCGTCGCTAGACTCACATTTTCCAAAACTTAAACCCTAGCCGCATTACCCTCCGTTTAATGCCGAGTCGATGCTCCCATTCTTTCTCGTCAAGACTCAGGACTCAAGACGCGAGAGGATCGAGGTCCCCACTATCGCGAATACATCTGCAGTAGATCACAGTAGAGTGCAGTAGATACTCTTCACCGCTTACAATGGGATCACATCTAACCTCTAAGGTAGAGTGGCAAAGGTGATATGGAGTTGTAGGTTTATACTACTGCAAACTTTTGTTTCGCAGCTTCGTAACTTCGACAGAGATCCGCAAGTCTACACTAGCAGATAGAGATAAAGTGTTTAGCAGCGGACGAATCCGGTATACATCGCATCGCATTACATTTACATAGCATGGCATGGCATGGCATCGCATGGCATAGCATATAGATTTCTTTTCCATATACTTACATGACATAACATATGTATCTTCGATTATAACCTCTTTAGGTCTCACATACACATAACATCACAATACATAGCCATTTGCCGTGAGTTTGGCATGTACATGACAGTACATCGCATAGCAGTACATGACATATACATTACATGATATGCAAGACCCTTTTTTCTTCAACTCAACTTCGAGTTCGCCACAAATGCAAATCCAAACGCGAAGACCATCATGTAGATGCACCATGCAAAAATTCACGAGTGCTCACACATATCACAAATGACAAAGACCTGCAATAGCGAAAATTCTTCAACAACTCAATTTAAAATCACGTGGAATTATACGTATTGTTGATGTAAAACATAACGGCTAGACCAGACGAAAGTAGACGGACATCCGTGCCGTATTCCAGCCACAGATCGTTCATTCGTTCATAGTCGGGCCCCATTCATCCCAAGATATGAACCGATCCGAGATTTAGACGGTTCTAGTACTCTCACAATTAGTGCTCCCAATATGATACAAAAGCCCAAAATGTAATCGAAAAACTTTAAAGAAAAACTGATGGGGCTATTTTAAGCACTCAAGCTCGCTGCACCGCCTTGCCGTCATACTATATCATATTTCATTCTGCCATATCACATTTTCCCACACCCGGACCACTTCCAAGCCTTCAACAACGCTATGAAAATCCTCCATCCTTCCCGCACTTAGCGTCCAGCCCACCTTCGCAGCAACCCAACATTTTGCACTGCGGCGTTGAGTTGTCGTGCCATACATAAAATACATACGTATATGACGCCTTTCCCATCGCTCGCAGCCTCGCATGCGTACGTAGATAGCCCAGTGAAAACTCTTTCGAATTGACTCTTTGGATTGGATCTCTACATCATACATGAAAAGATGAAACGTCCTAACTCTGAGCCCGGGGTACCATGTGAGAACGAACGAATACATCATACTTCGAATGTTTGAACGAATGAGAAAATTCAGAGAGAAGAAAAAAAAGCCAAGACCCATTGTAGATCATGTACATACATACAGTATGCAATCCACTTACAGCTACATACCAATAAATAAGGCGTAAGATAAGGCATCTCAACAGGATCTGAAACTGAAGCTCGAAACAACTCCCACTACAATGCTTCGACGCCCCGCCATAATGGATTACACAAAGCCTATTACTATGCTGTGCCACCTGTGGACATTTCAGCACGACAGACACTGCTAAGACGAAAACCTCGTGAAAATCCGAGTCCAGTTCCTGTATGTCTCAGTCATGACTACACCTGACCTGCGTTAATTTGGAGTTGTCTGATGAATTCACTCGTACTCATGCTTAATTACTTAATTAGGTAAATGCTGACTGCAGCACAAGACTCAACTAAAGTAAACTAAAGCCAAAGCCAAACCGAGCTAAGCCAAGACCCTGATAAACCAAGTCGTAAAAAGAGAGCAGTTAAAATCAGGTTGAGTCGATGAATGCTGAAATTTTGTAATAGAACTAGTATTAATAGAGGTATAAATAAGCCAGCCCACTTCAGACACCGTGCAATACGTCAAGATCTCCGAGACACCAATCCAATACCAGGCCCATACACTAGGAAAAGCCCCTAGTCCAACTGAAGTAACTAAAGTAACTAGAGACCGTTCGTTCTCTCGATCCGACCCGGAGCTTAGCGAAGCAAAACAAGTAAGAACGCGTGAACCAAACTCATTAGTCGTTCGTCCAGAAAGGTATCCAGTATCTCCAAAGAGTTACCCCACTCCCAGTTCTTATTATCTAGAACTTCCGTATTTGGATTTTTACTTCTTAGGATTGTATTTATCCTTCCAAATCCTACACTCATCGTAACCAATGAAAATCAGCAAACATCTCTTTACAAGGGCACATTTCTAACCGACATTGCCGAAGAGATAATGAGAACCAATTGATTTTCCGTACCAATGTACCTCTAAAATGCATGAAGGTAGTGGCCGCATATCGCCGTACCCCACTTATTTAAACAATGAACGAACGAACCATCACTAAATGACTGGGAGCGGGACTGCCGCCGAAAAGCATACAGACCACAAGATAACCAGGCTGAGACAAGTACTTCATACAAAGCGGAAAATTTCCAGAAGGGTTTTCGGCAAATACTGGGTCCAAACATGAAAAGGGAAAACTCACCAAGAATTGCCCAGTGTTTTTACACCCGCATTTTCGGCCTTGCGAAGATAGTACGCTGCTCGGTACTGCAAGAAATCTGAGTTAGTACTGATAATGGTAACGGAAACCATACCCAGAAAGAACCATCAGCCTCATCTTATGACTGGCTAGGAATATTTCGAGAGTTTGCAAGGGGTTAAGCATTCGGTTGTAGTTGCATGAAGGTGGCCCCATTGCTGCCCAAAATGCGACGTAAGGGAACCATGCGTACAGCGCAAGCCACAGTAGTTGTTTGTTGGATCCAAGACTGGTGTCTGAGTGGATGGATAGGAAGTTCTGGCGAACCACGGGCGAACTTACTTTATCTTTTTTACAGCCTGGAGAGGGCAGTGGTCAGTATGTTAGATCAGGCAAACGCGAAGATTACGAGCTCGAGGTCGAACTTGGTTGTTGGGGAGACATGAAGACGCTTACCAAATCCTTCTAAGTAGCATCGTGCAACCTGTGATGAACAGTTAGTTTGCCTAGATCAGAATCTATGTACTACAGCACTTTAGCCTGACATGACTGTCGGCAAATTTTTGCTTTCCAAGTAGGGAGGACGACTTGGTAGGCTCACCTCATTCATACTATCTACGGTAATGTCAGTGAATGGCCTGATAATTGAGTTTTCGCGAGAGCTTCATGCATACCTGTATCTCCAAGTTCTGCAGCAGTTTGGTAGTACTACAGCGACGTTAGTAATGTACACGCGGGCTTTTCCGCGACCCAATGATTTGAATCCACTCACTTTCTGAGCTGCTGTTGGATCTTTTTTGACCCCCCAGCCTAGAGAAGACCCAAAATGTCAGTATTACTTGATTAGGAAATTCATTTTCTGATACTGCCATTGACGATCAAGGGGTGTATAAAAACTATTCCCATATAATTGAATCGTGGCAGGAAGCTACCAGAAACAAAGCTGACAACTCAGTGGAATGTCCTCACCATTTCTGAAGCAGTTCGCTAGCTCATAAATCGCAATGACAAGCTCCCCCTTGGCAGCTCCCCCTTTCATTTTTCCGGATTGCAGCGCAAGCTCCTCGACTTGTCCACGAAGTCAGCACTATGCCAATACAAGAGATCATGACAGATAGGAATCTATGTGAAACGTGACGGGATACTCAGGGTAGGTACATACTTGCTGCTGCATTTGATGCTGCTGCCGAAAGGTACGTGACGGCTTCGGCTGGACTGGCTTGACATCCCCAGCCATGTCTATATTGTTAGTTAAACCCCGAAATGGTAACAATCAAGATTCAGAAGAGATCGACTGATTCCTCGATCAGGCGGCGTGATGTAGGCCGCATAAAGGGTCGTCTTGACGTACCTGAGAGCAAGACCCTGTATTGAATATTAGCAATTGGACCGGAGTGTGCCCCTGGTCGAGATCTTTGTTGGCAAGTCCGGCAAAGTCCAAGAAAACGAAGCTCATAGAGTTGGTGAGCTAGCTAAAGCTTTACCAAGTCTATGTCAGGTGAAATTGTGATAGGAATGAACCAAGTAGAGCTTACATATAAGACCTGAGAAAGAGCATTATTAGCACCATGAGGGTCTGCCAATCTCTCAAATAGCTTTGTTGCTTCTTCCAAGTGCCCTTCCTCATGAAGTCGAATAGCTTCCTGGAGATCATCATCCACATTTCTGGTAGCAACCACGCCCGAAGGGTTTCTTCCCGGACTTAATGCCCTCGGAATTTCTCCAGAATTCCTATTCCTATGACCTGGTGGACTGCCACAAGATGAGCCTGGTCTGCTTATTGACCTCTCATTCTGCTGTGCCAATATTGTAGCTCTCTTCTCCCATTGTAATTCCACATCTTTATCACCTATCGCGGCCTCTTCCACTGTAATCTCCGGTAAATCACTGGGAACATGCGACGATCCTACCTCATGCTTGCGCAAACCAAAACGTTCTGATATTCTTTTACTATTGTGCGCTGATTTCAACGTAGATCTATCACTAACATGTGAAGAAATCGATGCGCCAGATGTACCTGAGTTTCCAGATTCGCGCGAGTTGCTCCTGGGCCGTCCTCCAAACAATCGACTAGTTCGCGATTCATTATTCGGTTTGTTCACTGGCACCGAGGGTTGCAGGGATGATTCCGAAGAAGAGAAAGCTGGTGGTGATATTACTTCTTGTGTATTTGTATCCTTGTGTCATGTTAGCCATGTTGTAGCAGTGAGGTACGAGTTGGTACGCTGTATGTAGCAGCAGGCTTACACTTCTCATGAATGTGAAAACTGGACCAGCTTCTGGATCGGCGCGTGGAGAATGCGCATCATTTCCTGCGGTCCTATCTTTTTTCTTTAGTAAATCAAGAAGAGGCATTTTGTCATGTTAGTTCAAAGATCTGAGGTTGTTGTTCGGAATAGAAACAGTATTGTCTGCGTATATAGCCTTGTGATGACTGAGTGAAATTACCACCGAATGAATATGTAGTGTGTGGCTTTCCAGCCGCAACGGTTGCCAAGGATGGCTGCCATTACTTAGGTATTATTCAATGTTCAATTACAAGGCATGCAAGGCTTATTCTGTCGCAGAATAGCAGATTGTCGCTGCCGTAGATCTTTTGAGTTCTTGGATGTCTATGCTTGAATTGTTTATGCCGTAGAAAGGGGCGCGTTTTGGACTAGTATTCTATGCAAGGTTATCACGCAAGGACACATTAATCTATTGTTCTGATGGTTTTCCTAAAGCGCTTCGTACAGATGATTTAATAAGGTCAAGTAAATATTTGTGATACCTGGAATATAAACTTCAAACTTCGCCATTTATGTCCTTTTCAGAAGGCATAGACATTTGAGGGGTAAAAGGAGTCTTTTCTCCGTTATTATTGTTGAATGAGGAAGCCCAGCTTCGAAATTGTATGTGAGATTTATTTGAACCCCTTCATTAGTCTTGCTCCACCTTCAATTTGTTCTCGGTGATTACGTAGAGAAATGCCTTTTTTCACGATACCTTTGAGCAAAGATACTTCGATGTAGAATTAGGAACACTAAAATTCGTAGAATCTAACTGAAGTTCCACAACTTCACAAGTAGGGAATCTTCCAAACCAGCATCTGCATCATGCTTCATAAATATTTTCTTGGGTATCTCATATTCAACAACTGGCACCTTCTTCACATCCTTCGCTAACTCGGATTCAAGCATCTATATCACGTTGTTAGTAAATCTCTTGCACACAAGGTATATGTTGACTTACACTTCCGTAAGAGTGATCCAGGAAATCCTCCAAGTTGTATGAATGTTTGGTAAATTGTTCCGAGATAATTTTGGCAAGTGTTGCAACGTTGGGATGATAATGCGATTGCAGCGTGACAATTTCCCACAAGCTACTATCGATTGCATTGGTCAACATTGGATCTTCCTCATCCATCAGGAATGGATCTGAAAGCCCTTCTTCCTCTAAAACCTTCTTCGCTTCAGCCCCTCGAGTCTCTCTATGGATCATGAATAAACACGTTGGGTGCTTCTTCAATAAATTATAGATCCACGGCACAACCGCAACGACGCCAGATGGAGGGGAGTGTAACGTGAGTCTGGATAGCCTCTTGATGAAGCTTGCGACAAGTACTACTGGTAAATGTGTTGATGATAAAAAGGTATCCAAAAGTCGGAAAAATCTTGAGCGATGCTTCGAATGCAGAATGCCCGTGTCTAGCAGCGAAAAAAGCTTTCTGTAGAACGATGGGTAGTCTAAATTCTTCTCTTGGATGAGATAAAAGACGCCAGAGAGTGATAGCAACGAAGTTGATCCCCCAGAATTGTATGAGTCGGTCAGGAAGTCCATTAAAAGTTCGGGTTTGGTGAACCATGGCGCAATGCAATCGGTAATTTTTGAAAGGATCATTTTTCTTCTTTCTTTTACCATCTCCATATTCATCACGGCTAACCATGCTCCTTGCGCTCGCTTCTTGTGTTCCGTTAAGGAGTAGAGTGCGTGCGACTTTTTCTTCGGTGCGGGAATGTAAAAATCTTCGAGTTCGTCCTTGGATTCAGGAACTGATGATATCGATGTTAAAATCTCATAGACGGTATTAAATGAATCATTGCCTAAGCTTATAGCCTCGGGGGCCGTAACCAGTTTTCTGAAAACGTCAGTAATTGCAAACATGTAGTAGGAAGGCAGTCCTACTCTATAGCTTCAAGTGTGTAAAATCTAACATCATCGTATTCCTCGACGAACTTATCACTAAACTCTTTCCTGGCAGCACCATCGCCCCCAGGACGAATAAGAACCTGAACCATATCCGTAAGAAGGCCTGTAGGAAAACAATAATCCTGACCATTTCGCAGATGCTGCCCTTCAATCTTCAACATTCTCATGCAAAGAGTTAATCCCGTGGATGCGGTATCTTCTTGGCTCAACATATCAAGAAGGATAATCTTGTATTCTGAATATCTTTCCTTGAGCCATTGGACCACAGTTGCGTCCTTCACAGAAGTCTCTTTGGTTTTCTGAAAACCCCCAGCTACTATCACTTTCGTGAAAACCCGGCATAGCGATACCGCGGCGAGAATCGACGCATCGGCACCTTCAGAATCATCTCGTGCAATGCCAATTAGCCTTGCGATGTTGTTATAATGCTTCTTCGACTCGAAGATTTCGCTCTCAAGGAGGAGAATTTGCGCCTGTGGATCTTCTTCACTATCCTCAGATCGTGCGCGTTTCGAAGGCCCTTTTTCCGACACAGCTCTCTTCCTTTTTGAAGGGCGTTTCGAATCAATAATTGCGCCAGGCATTGTTAAATATGTGACGAAATTTAGTTTTGCCAATTCTCTAGAAATTTATTTCTCTTATCGAGATAAATCCCGAAATATTTGTTAGGTCCTCAGGCACCCTTACATAAGAAACTTCAAAGTGAGGTGGGAAGCGAATTCCGAAAGAACCTCGTCTCAAGCCTTTCAAGCAATTTGAGCTGCTGTACAATATCTCCCCTCATATCAAAATGGCATCAAGACTATTGACAAGAAGCGCCTTAGGTATGTGGTACATGTGGATTTGAGAAATACGCCACAATTGCTACTGGCCGCGATTGACTGACACAACGTAGGGGCCGCTCGTCTTCGACCAGCTCTTTCTTCCCGTACCCTCCCGGCCCTCACATCGATCTCGAGTTCGCGATCGTCTTCCTCCAATGTGCCAGCAGAGGACCCTAAGAAGAAGGCGCAATCGCTCCTTGATTCTCTCCCAGGCAACTCTCTAGTTTCTAAGACTGCCATTCTTTCCGCAGCCGGAGGAGTTTCCCTGTACGCCCTCAGCAACGAGTACTATGTCGTCAACGAAGAAACTGTTGCTATGTTCTGCCTTTTGAGCATTTGGGGATCTGTCATTAAGTTCGGTGGACCATTGTACTCTGAGTGGGCCACTGGTCAAGTCAACAAGATCAAGAACATCTTGAATGCTGCCCGTGCAGACCACACTGAGGCCGTCAAGACTAGAATTGAGAGCGTCCAACAATTGGGCAGCGTTGTTGATATTACCAAGACTCTTTTCGAGGTTTCCAAGGTATGATGGACTGTGGAGAATGGACTATTGCGAGGAATTTTTTTACTAACGTAACTCACAGGAAACTGCACAACTCGAGGCCAAGGCTTACGCTCTCGAGCAACAAACCGCTCTCGCTGCTGAGGCCAAGTCTGTTCTCGACTCATGGGTCCGATACGAGGGACAAGTCAAGATCCGCCAACAAAAGGAACTCTCAGAAAGTATCATCTCCAAGATCCAGAAGGAACTCGAGAACCCCAAGGTCTTGCAACAAATCTTACAGCAAAGTGTTGCTGATGTCGAGAGTATGTAATCTTTCACTGTTGATATTTGACAAACACTAATCCACGTACAGAGATTGTTGCATCCAAGGCTTAATAGATTAAAGAAAGGTCATGGGCCATTGAGCGTTTCTTTACTCTATTATGTTTTCAATAAGATACACCTGTGCCATAGTCGACGAAAACATTTCTTCCCATGCATCAATTTATTTCAAAGTCTAATGATATGTGCATACGGTTTCATGCAATGCCTATAGCGCCCATGCTCTCTGTCAATGCCAGGTGAGAGTGTCACTTGTCGCAGGGGTCAGAATTGGCCCTCCAATCCAATGTCTGCCTCGCTGCTTTTGCAATCTCCCGTAGACTCCTGAGAGGGTCCAAGACACTGTCATGATCTGTACCCTTCAACTGTTCACAGTCCACTGCGATGTTCGCAGTCCAATTCTCGCTAGTCCAACAATTTCGGAAGTATTCTTTTCCCTTCTCACCAATCATAATGTCCTCTTCAGCAAAGTAAATTTTGACATCCAGCCGGGCACTTTGATTCCTTTCAACTCTTTGAGTCCACAATTCTACCAAGTTCTCAACCATTTCTTCGTAGTCTTCGCAAGCATTCCAGTTACAGTCATCTGTTTTCTTCAAACACAATCGAGCCTCATCATTTAGGCCTGTCGTATCTTCTAAAAATGCCCACTTAAAAATTAGACTATCCATCTCTTTTTTTATCTCTTTCGATACACCGTACGCCTCTCGAACCTTCTGTTCGGCTGCCACATGGGCTGGAGCCCCAGTTACCGCAGCAGAAAAAGCAGATTTTAAAGTAGAAAAGACCGACCCTGAACTTGCTATCATTGGCGTAGCACTGTTCAGAACAAAATTCATAACCGCGCCCCAGTGATTGATCATAGTATTGGGAAGCTTTGAAGCAATCTGAAGAAAGGTTGTCGATGACAAGTTTTGGTGAACCCAAGGAGAAAGCAGAGTGATCCTAGGGCGTTTCGGACAAATGATATGAGGGAGAGTAGCAATGATGTTGAGAGCGTATATAGTCCCGGCACTATGGCTTGCAAGAGAAACATGCTCAATGTTCAGGTGCTTGAGGAGAAGAGGAACAGTCTCAAGATATATGGGCAACCGGTCTTGGAGTGGAACGGAGGTAGAGCCCCCGAAACCAGGTCTAGGGAGGTATTAGTTTGGATAAATTTTGTAGCTTCATAGACATGCCATTATCGAATTCTTTAATTGACCGACACTGCGACTGAATATCTACAAGCCACTGGGCCCATCGACACTCGGAACATTAGATTGGAAACGAGGGTGCCTTCAATAGACTGCCCACATATTCTCGCAAATTTTTATTTTTACTTGGACTCTGGACTATGCAGTGGTGAGCGCAGCCAGAATCAGATGATACACAAACACCCCGCAACATAAAGGGCAATGCCACCCACCTGTCAATAAAAATCATTCTTACTCCTTCTTCCATCGCTACATGATCAAAGGAGAATGCCAGCCATCTGATACCTAGCATTCCCACAACAAAGAGAATAGTCGGCGCATTCTCATCTGATGGTCCTGCAATGGCATAGGATACCTTGAGCTCTGCGTGCTTTTCTGTTGCCGGTAGTTTGAAAATCTGGTGGAATTTGATAGGTGCTAGAAGCTCCCTTGCCTCAATTTGTGCTGGCGTTAACGACATATTGTTGTATGTTGGGATGAAGATTGAGTTCAAGGTTGACAAAATGTCTTGCGAGAGTTATGTCCGGGATATCATAAAGGCCTCCAGGGCTTACCTTGGTTGCCTAAAGTGGTTACGCGTTAAATCCTGATGTCAACAGTCACATAATCTATCACATAATTTATCGATAAGTGAGTTGTGTTTGATGTTAAAATCATTTGAAAATAAATTCTTATTATAATGTTAACTTTACTTGGCTTTGGCTGACCAAACGGCGTACAGCCAGCCTCCTTCATCTAAATTTGAAAGCGATCACACTAGCCTTTTCTTCATTTCCGTTTTTACAACGCCTAAACACCATGCGTGAATGCAGATTTAATGAAAGAAGAAAGTTCTTAGACGAGAAGGACACTGGAAGAGTTAGTTTCTGTAAACTCTATTGGATGGACGTAAACTTACGCGTTAACACATCCGTCGTTTTCAGGGTTGTTAGTAATCTGTGCCCATCTACCCCAAACAACCTTTCCTCCAGCTGTAACCAGACCCAAATCAGACACGTTGACCTCAACGATAGTACCCCGAGTGAGAACACCCAATTGAGTGTACATTGGGTTCTGTGGGTTCTTCTTGACGCTGATTATAGGTAGCTGTACAGTCACACCGAGCTCTGGGTGAGTGACGTTTGCCTGGGCATAATTAGAATCTCCGTGTCAGGCTGAGCGCAGTAGAAAGACATACCTTTTTGTAACGTAAACCCATAGGTCTAATGAATCGTTCATACTTGACAGGTCTTCTTGTGAAGTCGGGACCAACGAAAGTTGGCTAATAGGAATCAACATCAGCATACCGTCACATATTGGATTTCTACCCATCATTGGATCAGAACGCATACCTTCGTAATCATACGCTTCCAGCTCTTCTTTGCGGTCTTCTTTCCAGTCTTCACCACCTTGAACATTTCCTCCTCAGCGATACCTCTAACTTTAGGTAAAGGCACGCTAAACTTAGCAGCCTTTTCTGCTCTCTTGTTCTTGATTGCGCTCGACAAAGCCTTAGCATTGGTAGGGTTCGATCGATCGAGTAAATATTGTGGCAAGGGTTTGGTCGAAGGTTCGTTTGGCGCAGAAGATTTCACATTTCGTTCTTCGTGAGCCTTGATTTGCTTCTTCATTTGAATTTTCTCATGACGCCTCTTCTGTTGATACAATTTCGCACGTAGACCAGTCAATTTCTGGGCATCATCAGATGCTTTATGACCTTCTCTTGCTGCCTTCTTTCTCGATCTCTCTTCGTGGTCGAGGCGGCGACCATGTAGCTTGCGCCATCTTTCCATATACTCATTTTGAGGCTATTAATGATCAATTAGTATTTTCCAGTTTTGATAAACAGCTCCAGACGTACCATGATGAATTATTGTAATGAGTGATTGTGGAATTTTACGGGCTCAAAAAAATTGTTAGGTCGAGGCTCATGATTATCGATAACAAATTTCTTAGCGCAAAAATAAAAATCGCGCTTAGTCATCAAACTTCAAGCTTCAACAAGTTCAACAATGTAGAATTCAGATATCAAAGACTTGATCAAACATACAACGTTCTCGACCTCAAGATGTTTAGTAGAACGATGAGAAAGTCCTTATTGGACATACGGATACCAAGTGCAACGCTTCCACCCACCTTCCTTTTACCAAGCCGAGCACGGTTCTTCAACTCTACAACACAACATGTCGAATCACCCATCGAGAACAGCCATGCTAGTCCATTATCCGCAGCATCTGTAAAGCCAGAGAACCCCTCAATCGCATCTTCGGCACCGGTTGCGCCCTCCTCCAACGTCACCCCACTATCGCTTTCTCCCTCAGTCGAGGAGATGCTTCCTCTCCTCACTGCCCAACAATCGCACTTCATAACCACACACATTTACAGTCGACCCTACCTTGTCACTGTAGGAGATACAGTACGACTTCCGTTCCGTATACCTGGCGTGGTTCCTGGCGATGTCCTCCGCCTTAACACTGCTTCAAGTATTGGATCAAGAGATTACACGTTGAAAGGAACGCCTTATCTTGATGAGAGGATATTTGAATGCAGAGCGAGAGTTATGGGCACCGAAGCCGAACCAATGAGGGTCAAGGAGAAGACGAAAAGGAGAAATAGAAAAACAAAGACCGTCAAGAGCAAACACAAGTACACTATATTGAGAATTGCCGAGCTCAAAGTCAAGACAGTGGAGGAAATTGAGGGTTAAATTCAATCTTGTGTTATTAAGATTATGCACTCTCTTCGGTTGTCTAGAATTGAAACTAAGACCAGAGTGTGAATGGGTTCAGGATTGAGGGAGGGCCAATGTGGGATCATTCTGCAAGTATATTGCAGATATGCGTGGCAACCTGTTGTCATTAGTAACACAGCCTGTTCTATATGGTGGAATGGGATCAATGTACGATATATCAGAAAGATTCCGGATCAGCGGAAGTAGATTCCAAAAAGAAAACATACACCAATACCTATCTTCAGCAATGTGGTCGATGCACAAAATATGGCCTACATTGGGCAGAGCACATGTGAAGTCACCTGGATGGGCCTTTCCATTCTCATATCATAATAATTCTCTCTCTAAAAAAAGAAGCGAATTAGTAACATTTCAGTCTGTATAAATGCGTTCTTTACGTTCATGACTACTCGCTATTCACTTTCATATCTATCTGCACTGTAGGTAATATTCTGGATTCTTCTTAGGGTTGTTTTCAATGTAATTTTGTATTGTTCGGCAAGACATTGGGCTTACGGTGGTTACCGATCCTTCTCTTCTATCTTACAAGATCTGCCAGCGATCTGACTGAATCTCATGATTCCCTGACCTACCAGAGGTCTCTCAATCCCATGACTCCAAGGCCGCCAAATCTTCATCATCATCAGTATCAACTTCTGCTTTCTTTGCGGTCTCAACCTCTGCTTTCTCTGTGGTCTCAACCACTTTTTGCATCTTCTCCATTCTCGCGACACTTTCTCTAATGTCTTTCAACGCCTGCTTCAACTTTTCGGCAGTTCTATCTGTATTACTTCTCTTGATCTCACATGACTTGCACACCTCGGTGATTTTGACAGTATGCATTGGGTGAGAATACATGGTGTCGCAATCAATGGATGTGGTTGGCGATGTGTCAAAGGCAAGTTTTTGGTTACAGGCTTTTACTTCACTGCCCCAGCGGGTGTGGCCGCACTGAATGAAGATCATACGCTTGTGAATACACATCTTGCTGGTTGATTGGATCTATCCTATTATGAAGAATGATGCTAAAGATGATGCTGAAGCTTTGGTAGGCGTTGCTGGAAGATTTGATGTTGTTGTAGTGTTGATGAGTTTGAACTGAAGTGGATAGAGAGACATATGGTAGATAATAAGACTGCATTTATAGGAATCCCCATTGAGTTGTTCTGGCAATATTCCTACATTTGATGAACATTTTGGACTGTTCTGTATGTTCCTTTACATTCTTTATTCGCTTTGTTGTCCCACAAGAGACAATGCATTGTTCAGTGCTTCTCTTCACTTCCTTTGTGGTGAGAACAAGATTCACTTACGGACAAAGAAATGGACATTGACTTTGCAATGGAAAGTATGGTCTACCGACCTAGTCTAGATGCTCTAAATTTTGCGCACTCATGGCAAATATCTACGGTTGTTGGGGAAATATGTCGGAGGTTATTCGCTTATCATGCCAATACACAAGGCATACTTCCAACTCCCATGGCAAAATATCCACACACGAGTCTAATTTTCCTAATAAAGATCCTGAGAATTGCGCTAACAAGCTGGCGAGGATGGCGATAAGTGCTCTTGTGCTTTTGTGGAAGCGATTCGAAACAGTAATTCCAGAACTTTCGAAGTTTGTTGAAGACGCTATTCATATCACGCTTAATAATGTGTGATGAAAAGCTGTAACCGTAGTGGTTCTCCTTTAACTAGGTATACAATGCTAAGACACGAATTTGAATTTAGGTATTAATGCTTCCTTGAATAGGCTGCGCAATGGGCATCTGCAGAGCAGGCAATGAGTCTTGTGGATACCTCTGGAGCAACACTCTTGATCGGTTATTTGTATAGTAAATTATTTGTAGATTGCCTTGGTTATATACGATAATTGTACACTTTCTGAGAAAACCGCGGGAAATCCATGGAGCACGTTACCAAACAGCAAAATATTAGAGCTCAGAAAGAACCTTTGAGACGGATGGGAGAAGTGCATACGAGTTGGGTGTTAGAAACATTTTGAGCTTGGCGGACGCAGATGAAGTAGACGTGGCTTACTAGTATGCTTATGCAGGTCAAGATGCTAAATAGGATTACCACTAAGTCGGTTTTGTGTTAGAATCAGTATTTTCTGAAGGAAAATCATGGAGGCGGATGAGGAATTCAATTTTCTCACGGCTTATGAAATATAGAAATATCTGAAAAACACTGATGTGAAGGGATGTGGATGCAATGGTATGAAGAGCAGGACATAGTCCAAGTGCATATACTGGCACCCCGCGGGCACAAAGGAGCTTTGTGAATGCCACAGATCTTCTATATAAGGGGCAAAAGTTTCGGGGTTCCTCAATATCGCCAGCCTTTAGGGTCATGATGTTCTCTACCTCCAACAGCAAGTCATACATATAAGCCCGATCATGCTTTTCGTGAACTGCCACGTGATTATATAGTACACAGACTGGGGTTCTTCAAACCCCTCCTGCACCCTGCACCCCGCATTGTACCGCATATGCATCCCTGCCGCCGTATGGTTATTTCTCAGGTATCTATTGGACAATGACAACTCCGGTTTGTAGTAGTAGTAGTACTATTTATTAACGTCCAGTGAGTCAGCATAAGGCCGACCCTGGGAACCTCCCGAGGGCTATGGACTTAATTGATGCCGCAGAAAGCAATTCATATGTACAAGGGTCAAAAAGCCGTTTTGAGTGACTCCTCCTCCGCCAGTTGAGGTGGGGCCAACAATGTTCAGAGACTCCGAAGAGCCAGACGTGGTTCCAAGGAGCGGACGAATGTGTGGCATAAGGGCGAGTATTTACAAGAGTGGCCGAGGCCGGGTGCATGTGCACAAAGAGAAAGGTTCCCACTGCATTCCTAGCCGCCGTTTCAATGAACTCCGATTTGTACCTCTTATGAATAGCATATTAAAAAGAAGTTCTAGATTATTCTCACGGGTGGGTAGGTACCTAGAACAATATCTCATGGTGAATTAGCAGTAAGTAGTAAATGAATCATTAACATACTTTCAGAGAATTTCAAAGATTCATACGGGTGAATGGTTAGAATCCAATCTGGCTTGTAATCCTCCGTACGGCAAGCTCGAAGAGGGTATGCACTAGGCTGTGGGTCTGTGGGGAAGCGACCCTGAATACAATTATTAAAGCTGGGAGTTTGGCGGAAACATGAATACGAACAAAACTATTCGCGTCCATCTTTGACTGACCATCCTAATCGAAAATGCATCGTTTCCGCAATTTCGTCTCTCGGTCAAAATTGTCAAAATGGAGTATCCAGAATCCTCACCAACCATCCCGTCTAGGAGCTTCTCTTTCGACTACGAAGTTCTTTACTACTAATAATGTGGATAGTAAGATACCAACCAAGGTACATCTCTAATCTCTGTCATTTTTGGCACATTGCCATTCACAATCGTTTGTTGAATTCTCTTTCATACTGACCCCATACTAATAACTATTTCAGAACAATTCGAAGCGAACTTTACCCCTTAAGTATCGAGAACAGATACTCCTTCCAGCTAAAGAATGGGATAAACATATTGACAAACACTCTGGTGAACCAATCTTTACCAACATTTTAAAGTCCTACGATTGTCAAAATAAAATGTTGCCCGACCTAGACGAAGAGGAACATGCAAAAACGAGAACAATGCATGAGACATTCGTACAGGATTCTGAGGAAGTGATGGCAAGGGCTGAGGAATTCATACAAAATTCCGAGAGAGTCAGGGCAAGGGCTGAGGAATTCGTACAATATTCCGAGAAAGTGATGACAATGGCTGAGGAATGGATACAGGACTCTGAGGAAATGCGGACAACATAGGAGGAGGAAAGACAGGAACTAAATATGGGAGAGTTTCTCAAGGCCGAACAATTTCTTTCCAGACTATCACAAAAGGAAAGGCAGAATTTTGGGATGAAGTTGTAGCCGTGGATCGCAGAGTCTCGAAACAGGAATGCCCACAGACTTGATCTGCCAATATCAATCAAGCAAGTCACAAAGTGTAAGGACTTGAACATTGGTCTGATTTTCGAAGCTCTATTTGGCATTTCTCAGGAGGAAGTTCAAGTTTTGTTGAAAATGGACGAACGATGTGGTGGGATATTCCGAGTGGAGAGTATCGTGGAATACCATGGAACGCTTTATGCTAGGCAAATACCCCAAAGATTTCTCCCACTATTCAAACAATGGCTGGAAGGAATTCGAAAAGTTCAAAATCAAATTGATGATAGGACAGAATTAACCGCCTGTCGAGGACACGCTACACTGAAAGCATCGGCGTTGACTTCAAGAATTGATGATAAACTTCTTCAAGCAGTCAAAAGACTTGGTCAGAGTTGCGAAGAAAGCTATATAGAAGATAACCTTCAACCAGCCGAAAGTAACCACAGCGAAAAAATCGCAGAAGATTGGAGGGAAAGAGGAATTTTGTCAAGGTTTGGAGCGATACAGGCCAAGGCAAAACAGGACAGTGCGGATGCGGAGACACATTCGAAGTAGGAGAAACTAGTTCCAATGAGTTTATGTTTTCGAAATATAGTTGATGGAATAGAGAATAGGAAAGGAACAAGAGAGGTGAAGTTGAAGCATCTAGAGGCATCGTTCCTTAGGGTCTGAGTGGTGCGATTTCATAGATCCAGATAGCGATATGAAATAATTCTCTGGATCATGAGGAGATGCAGTATATGCCAACTAAAGGGCCTTTTCCACACACAAACCCAACTCTTCTAATAGATCATTATGACAAAAGCAATTATTGAATTCAGGTTCTACAGTGATAGAACATACCTAAGTACTTGTGACAGAGAGAGTGGCTTGTGTCTCATGAATAGATTGCAGTAGAGTCAGTGGATACGACGAGCTTAGTGGATAGGAAGAGAAGAGGAATAGATTGGCCCAATTTGATTGTAGACTACATACAATTTCCTATTTATCTGCCTATGATATTTGCTCATAAATACAAAACGGGAAGTAGGAAAGTGATACCAAGATTTGCGAGCTCACTCAGGGCGAAGGAGAAGATTAATTGGAAGAGAAATTCTTGGAGAAAGAGAGGGTGAAGATGGGAGGAAGGGGATGATTCACGACAGGTGAGGGAGACTGTATAAGGACACTCGGAGTTTTGTTTCAGATGGAGCGCCGGCTGCTAGCATATTGCTCTAATAGCCCTCGTTCTTAATTGAAATAAAAGTCCAACATGCGTAGAAGTTTAGGAAAGTCACAAAAGAAGAATTTCTCGATCACATGTTCCTGTGCGCTTGCTAACAAATATTTTGACAGCGGTGTTTGACAGGAGTAATTACATGTATCACAATAGAAGTGTCAGTCAAGAGGAATAAAGGTGTCATTATTTTAATTCAGGCATTCGTAATATTTTTTGTTACTTATGTTGACCCCGCTTGAAGCCATCAAGCTATCATAAGCGCCTACAATGTCCCATCCCTCGTTGAAAATTTGAAAACAGAAATACAATCGCTTAATCCTCCTTCAAGACCTGAGCGTATTGAGTCTTGTTAATACGCTCTGGCTTACCAGCATCCAATCCCTTGGTACCGATCTTCTCCTTGGAGTATCCGGCAGCGTATGGGTTCAATCTCAAGAGAACTTGCTTGTTGAGCAATGGGTTCTTCTTTTGAACACCAGCACGCTTGGTGAGTGCGGATCCTCTGGCAGCACGGATAACGGATTGCAATTCGGAGGAGTTGATGAGACGTCCAATATCGGCTTGGGAGACAACGTTGGATGGGAGGAGGAAGTCCTTCTTGAGGGCAGATGGGGCGGTGGTGGTACCGTAGATGTTGTCAAGGGCCTTGAAGGCAGATGAAGACCAGATGATGAAACGTCCGAGATGTCCACCTGGAGCCAATTGCAACAAGTTCAAGGAGAAAACATCACAGGTCTCAACACCTGGGAGGTTGCGGAAAGCACGGACAAGTTCCTTTCCGTCAGCATTTCCGTCATAGACAACGAGAGGTCCACGTCTTTGTCTGTGACGGCGGCCTCTGAGTTTACCCTTACCGGCACGGAGCTTTCGGGATCCCTTGACCTTCTCAACATCGGCCAAAGCACCGACAGTCTTGAGGAGACCAGCAGCGGCGGAAGTGCGTGCGATCTTAGCACCCTCGAAGACCTCGGAGTTGATAACGAGAGGAACTTCAGCGACTTCGGAGATTTGGTGACCACGGGCGAAGAGGAGAGCTGGGACACCGGAGGCAGCGAGGGCAGAAACGGTTGCGAATCGCCTGTAGAAAATTAGTCAAAGCCTGGGAAAATTTTGAAAAGCAAATTCTCACTTTTGTCCAAGGTTGATCTTTTGGTGCCACTTTCTCCAGACCTTTGTAGGAGCGAACATGCGTCCAGATCTGCACATGTTACCGAAAGCAGCTTGACCAGCACGGTGGGTTCCGCCACCAGAGACACGAGGAATACGGGCAACAGCACGACCTGAGTAGATACCACAGTTAGCTTGAACCCTTCTTTCCAATGTAAAATTATGCCCTTCAAATTTTCGCGCGCATTCCTCCCAACTCTATTCATTGCCCAAATCGTCCATAATTTATCAAGAGTTTGCACTAACCGGTACCCCAGGACTCAGCAGAGGTTTGGTGACCAGCCTTCTCGCTCACAGCGTATGGTTGACGCTTGTTCTTGGCCATTCCAGTGTGGACGGTCTGAACGATATCAGGTCTGATTGGGGAGGTGAAGACCTATTTTTCAATTGCCGTCAGTTTCAATCCCCCAAATGTTCCATATTTAATGGCCAAATTCCACCAAATTGATGTTGAAGATTTCGCATAGAGGTATTCGTACCTTTGGGAGGGGGATAGTGGTGCCGGTGGCCTTGCCATCGGCAGACAAAACGGAAACGGTAGGTCTGGAAGCCATCTCGACGAATTGATGACCTGTGTCGTGGTTGTCGTTGGTTGTCGGAAAGGTGTTGATGTTCTTCGAACTTAATTTTGTTCGAAAAAAACTTGTGGGAGAAATTCGTTTAGCGAATTTCGTTGATAAGGCCTGAGGCCACGATAAGCTCTCGCAGTCGAGCTGTACGAGCCAACCCGAATACGCGCTAGCGTCATATTGTTCTCTCAAATGTAATGGCGGGGACCTTTTTGATCAGCAAGTTTGTTTACTTCCCACCACCTAACAATCACTCATCATCAGGATATTAATGTCGAGATACTACATATGATTCTTAAAGGACAATCATCAGGATTGTCATTATCATAACAAGTTTTGCTATTCATGTTTCTACTTTGACTTCCTAGTATAAATTCCAAATCACGATTTCATGCACTCAATTATATTACCATCGATATGTACTGAAGACTGCATCTCTTGAACGTGATGATGATCTCAAGGAACCAAATTCTGGATATGGATGAGACTATAATCAAGTCTCGTGCGGCTTCCTCCTGTTGACCCTCTCACAATACAACTTTGAGTTCAAAGACTTATGTTTGGCCTGTAATGTGTACACCCACACTCAGAGGATTCGGCCACTGTCCTGGAGCTCGCCATCTTTTGAACCCAGGAGTCACTGCAACCCATCGCTTCCCGATATTTGTTGTTTGTGGCCATGTCGATGTTTCTCGAGAAGCTCATATTGAATGCTATCTTCAACATCTTGGAGCTTTCACTGACAACGCTAAACATCTATGTTTGAGTTGCACTCAATGATCTGGGCCCCTGTTACGTATGGTCACCACTTAGAACAAGCTGTCTTTGGTCACTTTGTTATTACCTTTTACCATCAGTACTGCGATTCCAGGTTAGCCGCTCTAGAACTACTTGTAGGTTCATTCCTTTTTACTTCCTACTTGATCTCTTCGGCGATAACAGCCAGCA
Organism: Botrytis tulipae; assembly: GCA_004786125.1. Classification (NCBI taxonomy): domain Eukaryota; kingdom Fungi; phylum Ascomycota; class Leotiomycetes; order Helotiales; family Sclerotiniaceae; genus Botrytis; species Botrytis tulipae. Next base: position 119,079 of record PQXH01000128.1, read on the forward strand.
TCCCTCTACGCCTTGGCACATTATCACCGCAGGGTTTGAACGCACTAGTCATGGTGTTTTCTCACATCTGCCCCACATTCAGTGGAACATATATTTCAAAAAGCTGTGCTTCTTCAACAATAACAACATCTTTGATGGTCTAACGGTCATGATTTCCGCTTGTCATCATCTGACAAAGCGCGGGAGACCGGGGTTCGACTCCCCGTCAGAGAGTTCTGATCTCATGCGAGTAATTTTTGCATTTTTGACACTTTTGATGTCTATTTCTCCAAGTTTTGGGGGCGAATCACGTGCAAATACGGCAAAAAAGGGGAGTGGGGTAATGTCATGTGGTGGATATCCTATTCGACTCACACTTTCATAGACCTTGAGGTGAAGCTTATACCAACCGTTTATCTGCAGTCGCAAGAGCTATCAAATATACCACTGAACATATTTACCCAAGGGATGAATTCAAGGTCTACTTGGATGACCAAACCTGACTTACCTTCATTGACCCTTTTCACGCTCATTGAGCAGGCAATACAGTGAGCTGGGGCAAACATGGCTATTGTAATTCACTTCGTGAAAGATACATGAAGACTACCAAGTATTCGTCAATAAACATAACTCGAGGAATTAAGAAACTCTATGGTATCGAGTCGTTTCTTTCACAAAGTATTCATGCAGATTGGATATTAAGACCAACAGTTGGTATCAATAGAATCGACATCAATTTACAACTGCAGGATGGAAATCGTCTTCGTAGCCTCAGCACCAACCTCAAAGGGGGGTAATAATACCCCATTACTTACCGAGGATGATCACACGCGTCAAATTTTGAGCTTCTAGCTGAGATATGCTTTATACACTTTCACGAAACCTTTATTTCTTCTTTAGCTGGTAATTCTTCGTGTCTTATCATAAATTGTGGATTATGGATACCCTACAGAATCAAATTGCACTGTTATCGGTGGCAGTCTTGCAGGCTGTGTGCTTACCAGTCGCCTCGCAGAGAATTCAGGTCCGTCGTCCTCCATCCTTGTTCTCGAAGCGGAGTGGATCCTAAATCAAATCCAACCTTGAAGAGTTTGCTTAAGAGAAGGGTTTGTTCTTCCTGGATCTGAAATTAGTTAGGGTTATAAGACAGCACCTGATCCTGCACTTGATAACTGCGTTGTTACACTTCTTGCAGGAAAAATATTGGGTGGCTGAAGCGTGCTCCTCCATGATGGTGGGTGGGTTCGCGGTGGCGGAAGGGATTACAACAATTGGACTCTTGCTATAGGGGATGATCGGTGGTGTTACGAAGGTTTTCTACTACATTTCGGAGGAGCGAATTAGTCCATGATGCAGTATTAAATTCGAATCAGCATGGTTCAGATTGTCCCGTGAAGGTAATTGGCATTAGTGCATGTAAGGCATATTCCAATAAAAACTAGTGAACTTGCTGATTTACCAAAGTTCATGGAAAACTTCAACGGCAGTGTTCGTTAGCCGTCTCACCCGGTATTTGACCTTTCTGATGTTTGTATTATTACTGAAACTATTGTATACCGTATATTATTCGAGAAAAATCCTACCCAGAAATTACGTGCTACTAGTGTCGTGGTGCGGATGGATCGTCGAGTTGAGGCTCGTAAAAAGATCATAATCACTGCTGGTGCTGTAGGCTCGCTACAATTGCTCCAACTTTCTGGAGTAGGGTCAGCTTCAATGCTTATTCGCTATCTTATTACAGTTGTTCTGAATTTACCAGCAGTTGGTCAAAATCTCCTTGAACACTTTGCATTTTTCCAAGTATCTAAGCCGCGTAATTCAAAGCGTGGGCTTTCTCTTGGGCATCCTGAACTTTCGGGTGTTGCAGTTTTGAAGGCTAACCTTATGTGTATCGATTGGGTTGTCAACACAGCTTTGCCTATCGAGATCCTCGAGAAAGCTCTTCCTGAAGATAGAGAACTTCTAGACGTCATGAGATTGGATGAAGCTGGTAGGATATATATCCCAATTATGATATTACACAACTCACTTGCACCTAGCGTACCCGTTGATGGTAGCTTCGTTGGAACCTCAGTCATCCTTATGCTTCCGACACCTCGAGGTTCTCTTGAGCTGTCATCTGCATCACTCAATCTTCTTACAAAACTTACCGGTGATTTTTTTTCTATAGCAACCGACCGCGCAATTTTAGTATATGAAGCTCGTCGACTACTGCAATATCTTACTTGGACTACAATTCAAGACTTTGTAGAAACTGAGGTTAGTTCTTCTTCAGAACTGGAAACTCTGACTGGGGAAAGCAGCGATAAGGAGATCAAAGATCAGATTCGTGTCATTTGAAATCCGTATTTCCATATCGCCGGAATTCATGTAATAAGGAGAGTGCTCGATATCAATATATATGTGAAGAGTGTTTGAAGATGAAAAGTCATAAATTTGAGCATATTTTCAGCCCTATTGGGAGGACACCCACATACTTGATTATATGCAATTGCGGATCTGGCAACAGAGTTCATGGCCGAGGGTAAGTAGTCTAGAGCGTAAGTTAGTATCTCGATCAGGTTCCGTATTCCCAGGTCATAAACGAATAGAAGAGTCTGACCGTGTAAAGTTCCGAATTCATTTCTCAAGAGTAAGCAAAGGAAATAATCTTGTTGATAGAAGGGGGTAAATGGACGCAAAAAGATCCTCGGGTTGTATTGTTTGTGAGATCGGCTACTGATCAGTGAACAGTGTCATAATATCTGACAGGTCTGGTAGAACTATCTTAAACATGTAGTTTCTCAACGCTAAACTACCAGAGTCACCTTCATCGCCATCAAGAAATCTGATGGAAAGAAACTCAAGCTTGATATTGAGCACATCGATAAATTCCTCCTAGGCAGAGGATGAGACCCGTACATACTTTGGCATGTCATGAGAACGAATAAATATTCAAGTATGTTGTTGAGCAAGCACGAGCTTTTCTTTATATTGTGTGTGGTACTTAAGGCTAGAGTATGTCGCTTGACTTCCTCCCCTCTACAGCGGATCGCCAAGTAGAGGGAAGACTACTCTTTATAGCACATGTAGTATGCCATATGCTTTCTCCTCTCATATATAGGAATGAATAGATTTACTACAGGCTTGAACATCCCTCAGCAATATGTTAGGATGTCGTCCGCCCTCCGCAGAATAATGAAGCCATGTCAAGATTTCCGACCGGCCGGACCGCGGTTTCCGGGTGAAAAGGTTCAAATTCGGATCCCCGCTTGTAGTGTTGGAACTTGGAAGGCTGTAGAATCTGATGAATTTCCTCACAAAGGTAATGAGGTCTTGACTAACACTTCACGAAACCCCTCTTGCAATGAACTAATTGAGGGACATATGGTAAGTGCGGCAACGTCAAATCTCCAACGCAACCGTGCTACATAGCTAGGCATATCTCACACCCCTGAATCCAACGCCACACAGCCATGATCCGAAATTCCATCTCAGACAGATCTCAGATCCACGGCTTCCCAATTTCGCAATCGACGACTGTTTCGGAAAAATTAGACATCATCTTTTCGTACGAGCATAATACCTGCATAGGCATGACGCATGCTCTTTAAGTTTAACTTTAAGATGGGTGGCTCTGTGATTCAGAGTCCGATCTGTTATTTCATATCGCACTCCGATCCACCCAGCATCGCAAGGATGAATGGCCAGCATACGATAAACCAACCCATCACATCACCCGCATACCATACGATCACCCACATGAACCGTTGAACAGTGGGACACGATGCTCGGCCTGGGAGAAACCCTTCTGGAAAAAGCACCCAAATCTCCTGACTGTCAGACGTCTAATTTCGTCGCCATCCCTGAATCCTGGGGTACATCACGCTTCAGGTATATTACGTTCCGTCGGTGAAGAAAAGGTCCCCATAACTCTAAATCTGGCAACTAGACTTGAAGCGGTAAAATTTTGCGATATCCTGACGCGTAGATGCACATCACATTATAGATCGGACGAAAATTTTAAATAAGGGAGGAGAGGCTTCCCATTTTATTCTCCGAGTGAGGCGCCTATTTCTATTTAAGAGACTTGAGATTTGAGATATCGGTTTCGAGAGCTCCACTTAAAGGGAGGTTTATTTCTCCATAGAGAGAGGTACCTTGATAGATGTGAGCTTACCTGCAGACATGTAAGCAAACCATACTCATTCACTCGTAAATAATAGCTGCTCCCACATTATTACCAGGGGATTTCATCTATATACATGAAACTAGCGAATATTCCGTTCACGAAAACGAGAGACGTCTGTGATTGGCGGAATAGGATGCGGAGATATATTTTTCGTCCTCGTTCATTTTACCATGGGTGTCCAGTTACATTCGTTTGTTTGCCATTTACATAACTTTGCTTGTACAGAGTAGAGGTAGTATATACCCTGCTAACAACCTGACTGGGGGGATCTCGTTTTAGTGTCAGAGAGAAAAAGAGAACGTGCGCGAGTAGTTTAAGAACAATACCGTGTTTGGTCTGTGTGGTAATATCGAGGAAATTATGAATGTAGGGTTTGGGGGTTAAGAATGAGGCATTGGAAGGGTTGGCATTTGTGTTTTTGAATGCAATGGATAATGGGGGGTGGCGATTCGGGAGGATGAGATTTTTTCCCTCTTTGCAAAGGAGATGGATGGAATTGAGGGTTTGATATACTTACATGGGTATGCTGAGATGGTGTGTAACCCCGAGTCGCGAGAATGGATGGAGAGATAGAAGATGGAAGCTGGGAGACAAGTTGAGATTAGAAGGAGTAGAAGGAGATGAAAGGAGATGACACGAGATCAAACACCAAATTCCGAATGGTTGGTTGGGTAAGATGGAGGCGTGGTTTTGAAGTACCTACATAGTACCTACATAGTACACGCATACACACACACAGCATGCACAGCATGCATAGAAGTATGTATCACTCCATTCTGAGACACATGATGCAAAAGCGTTGGAAGGGGGTCGTACTATCTACGTACCTACATGATTTCGAGAAGGAAGAAAAAAACTATAAAAAAACTCGTGTTGTGCCAAATCATATATATATATTCATATAATCACAGGAATGCATAGAGGAATGAATATCTTCACCGTAAAAGAGAATTACATGGCATGACATGACATGACATGATGTTGTACCGGTACATATATGCTGTATTAAGTACATAAATCCACAGATACAAAGAAACACAACACGAAAACCAAATTCTCCGAAGATTTCGAGGAAAATCGGGTTGGATATGCAGTTGCAGTTGTAGTTGCAGAATGCCTTGAGAGCGTGGGGTTGTGTTCGCATTGGTGTGACTTTTGTTCGATGTTCCTCGAGCTGACCACCGACCGGATGTCCGAAGTTGTGGTCCGTATCTCCCAGGGCGTTGACGGCGTCGTGATATTTAAAGCATGGATTTTTATATATCTGTACCACGTGGACCGGAAAATTTCGTGGGATTTTCTCAATTATAGATGGAATAGGTCAAAGAAACGGTGATCATGGGTAAATAGAACTTGCTCGATTCGATGATTGAATGGCAGTTGTAAATTGTCATACTACTCCTTTGCTATGCTGTGCTAATTCCATTTCATCCCATCTCAACTCATGCATCTCTCTCTTCCCTCCTTCCCTTCCAAAGTCTCTTGGACTTTTTCCAACCCGAGTAAAAATTACACATTTCCATCTAGGATTTTGCCTCCCCAACACCAGAATCCATCCAAAAAAGATCAATCGATCAACTGTAATAAAATAAACAGTAACGAGATATTGTAAACATATGCAATGCGCGCTGGCAGAGATAGTAAAGTAGTAAGAAGCAAAGGTATTTCCTCCCAAAATCCCAATCCTAAACGCCTTGCGGAAAACAAATAAAAGACAAAATAGCAAGATAGTTAGATAGCCTCCGTAGCGGTCATTGTGTTGTACCGGTAATCCCATCCCAAAAACTCCTGTTGCCCCCCCAAAGAAGAGATCGTCCAATTTGATGTTATGGACGAACGAGAGTACGAATCTGATGATCGTATCGTAGAGTAGAGCGTATCATGGTGTCGAAAGGACAAATAAAATAACAAAAAAAAAGTAGTACATGTGAGAAATCAAGTGTCTATTTCTTAACACTCTTCCTTCTGTTTCCCATCCCCATGCCCATCCAGCCCTTTAAGCCCGGACTACTTGTACTCTGCGAAGTAATTGGAGTCCTGGGCGGGGCCTCGCGGATGACATTCTTCATGATATCTTCATATCTGACAGGTGCCCTCTCATCGATTGCCGATTGTGTTTCCTGTGCCTTCTTTGTCTTTTCCCTTTCTTCGTGCACATATAAAGGTGCTGTGGAAGATCTTTTCATACTTCCGAATTTGCTATCTTTGGGTGTTCGCTCTTCAACTGTGAGCAAGCTAGTTTTAGACGCATTGCTGTGGGTTAAGGATGATTTTGAAGTATTGCTGTGAGTGGATGCCACGGAACTAGTAGTGTATGACAAATTTAGTTTTGGCATACTGGGACGCTTCTTGGTGAAGGAGCGAGTGAGCCCTTGAAGCCCTTCCATGAGACTGTTAGGTGTTTTGGGTCGTTCGTGGTGCATTGATTTGGGGCGACGAGATTGGAAGCTTTGTTCTGGTTCGGGGAGGACTGGAAGATTTTCGGCTCGTGGAGATGGTGTGGGCGAGGGGAATGGATCTGAGGAGAGAAAAGCGTGCTGTGGGGAGGCATTCGAGGCGGCAGAGGTGGGTTGCAGGAAGGTCGTGCTGGAATTGAGTTTAGAGGGTTGTTGTGAAAGGGTTACGCTGGAGGCATTGGGATGATTTGTGTTGAGTTTGGAGAGGGAACCAAGAGAGGAGATGGAGAGGCGACGGGCGGAGTTTCGCAGTGGTGAGTTCTGTCTAGAGCTTCGGCGGGGTGGGTGTGGTGAAGGGAGTGGTGCTAATGATGCGATATCTGCGACTGAATGACGAATTTGATAGTCTGCCACAGGGGAAACGTTACGAGACGTGGGATTCGAGTGGAAGCTGTTAGGACGGGGGATTTCTATAACTCGTGGTCTTGACACAAGAGTAAAGGAGACAACTCTCGCAGTAACTTGAGCAGACGCACGGGAGGAGCTTCGAGAACCATCATAATCAGATGGAGGAGTAGCTTCGAAGTCGAGCAGCGAGTCTGTGTCCGAAAGTGAAGCATCTTCTTCGCTGGAAAGGTATAATTCGTGGGGGTCTGAAATTTCGGATTCTTTTTCTTCCACCACTTCTTTGGTAGCTTTGAACCCATCCAGACACTTCAGTTCCGACATAACATTGTTCATTATCTTGGAAGTTCTCTTGCTGTTTCTCTGAGGTATAGTAGGTACTTTAGGCATGCTAGGCTTCTTCTTTGGCCTTTGCCTGTTCATCGCTGTAGCTTCCATCTCGCTTTCAAGATTTGAATCGTCGTCGTATTCGAAGTTTGCGAAACTTGAGGGTTGTGAAGCTCTTGAATTTGGTCTTTCGATTTCCAAGTCCCTAGATGGGAACAAGTTCTTCATAAGAGGCATGTTGACTTCGGGAAAATAAAGGGACTAAATTATTAAAACGAATCAAATGTCTGTATTATTCGGCACGAATTATCCTTATTCGTCCAGGATATAAAGTACTTCTGTGGGTCCTCGTCCCTGGTACTTTTGAATAGACGAGGTAGGCTCGGTAGGGTAGACAGCTAGGTCGATGCGTTGAGAAGATGTGAAAGGATAGGGATAGTTCAATGGTTCGTGACCTTCGAATACTTTAATACCATGCAGGCTTTATATAATAAAATTGGCAGGAGAGTCAAGTAAATTTAAGCAATCGATATGTATGAATGTATGTGTGTGTATACGTGTGAAACTTCTTGTAATATCGGAGTAAAAGATATGCAAGTCTGTCTACCTGGGGACGTGTCAAGCTATATATGAAAGTCCAGTCAGATCAAGGCTTCTCTTATCATTAAAATTGTGTTAGGGGGGAAGACCAGTGGTTATACCTGGTCTTGGGTGGTAGTTGAGAACGTACATCGTTTCAAGTTTATGTCCTTTCGCAAAAAGCGAAACCTCGATATGTAATTGGCGGCCAACGCGGGGGAGACCAAGAAAATAAAAAGGATAACTGGAAATTCTTTTTTAAAAATATATGGGGCGGTAATGTCGAGGACCCGGAAAAAGACTTTGGGTGAACTTCGATAATATATTTCTATGGCGAGTATTTTATATTGTACGAAGTACTCTAATGAAGTTTGTCGAATGATGATGTATGTAGGTAGTATTTTAGGAGAGGTGTATATACGAAGAGGTAGGTGTATATATGGAGTATGCTTGGAGAGTTGAGAAGCATGGGTTTTGCAATTGAATATCCAACCAAGGTAGTACCGTCAACAGATGAGGAGAAGGAAGAGGAGGAGGATAAGATAGATATAAATTCAAGAGCGCACAAAAGGATTTTCTAAATTGATATTTGCTTTCAAAGATGGGGTAATAGAATCTTTATAAAATTGGAGTCGATAAGAGACGAAGAGCCGTGACAATGATAATGTTGTGATAATGATAGGCAATGCAAGTAGCAACTAGGCTCTACTTAACATGCAAAAAATATGTCTAACCCAAAGTAAGTCTTGAATTGATCTGCTGAGGTTATAATGAGGTGATATTTTGACTTCCTGCTTAGCTGCTGAAAAGTATTTGCACATCACATATATATAGACGAGGCTAAGTGTTTAGATCTGTACCGTCCGTAATTTATCACAGAAACTGGATGGTGAATGTTGGCAACTTGTACGTCAAGGAAGAAGACCAATCTAGGTGGAAAAGAGGCAAGGAAAAAGCAAAAATAATAATATATTTCAAGTTTTTTAGATTGTATGTTGCGTGGTTGTTGTTCATGCAAGATGTTAGAAGTAGACACCAAATCCAAAAGTCAAATATGCCTGTCCTGTAGTCTGGGGG
>PQXH01000129.1:0-126911 GCA_004786125.1 Botrytis tulipae
AGTTGGGGTGGAGAGGGGGGAGGGGAGAGGGGAGGGGGAGTTTGGGGGTGGGGATGTGGTGGATTGCGTTGGGATTAGATGATGGATGTGATGGATGTGATGGAGTGAAAACAAAAGGAAAGAAAAAGAAAAAGAAAAAGAAAAAGAAGAACATACACTTAAAATCCCCTCGCCCCCCCAGCGTTTCCCAGCCTCTACGCCCATCATCCAGCCCGCCGCCCTCGAAGCCGCATAATCCACATACTCATTCCCACATCCACCATTCTCCAAATCCGACGCCTTGGTTGCCGCCGGTGATGATGAAGACTTTGCCTTTTTGCGAGGGGATGTCTTTTTCGGTGAAGAGGGGGGCGGGGGGGAAATATTGCGTGAGCATTGAGGTGAAGGCCATGTTGGGATGAGGTATTCACGAGAGGGAATTCTCATTTCTGGGAAAATGTCGTGGGGATGTTTGAGAAGAAGGATTGAGAATAGTATCTTTTCGTGAATGGATGGATGAATTGTGAGGGGAGTATTTGTACTAATTACGCACCAACATGTTGGTATTCAACTGTAGGCTGACATGCATAGATTATCACCATCTCCAACTTTTTCGTGTTGTTCCACTTGGACACAACGGGGTTTAGGTCATTTACCAAAGTTCGATGAAAAGCTTCAAAATCATGTTATTTCTTGTAAATAATAGCTGCTATGTGATACCCTCTATATAATTTATGACATCCTGAAACTTGATATCCCAAAGACTTTACTTGACCTTGACTCTCATCTCTTACCATCAGGTTTCACATCCGTCGCAATTTGATCGAAGGAATGATCGCCATCTACTTTCCCAATCTCACATAACGTGTAATTGGAATTTCTGAACATCGAAGCAATACAGTGCTCCAGTTTTGCGTGAGCTAGCTGCATAACAAGACATATGCGTGGCAGCTCTCTATATGATATGTCATACGGAGGTTGGTATCTCTTGTCACCAGGACCTTTGGGATCGTTGAGTCAATACTCGAGAGAAAGAAAGCTCTAGGGATTTCCAAGCTGATACTTAAGATAGCCTGGTTTATAGATATCTCGACCGTGAGAATACACAACTTCGTAGTATCTTAGGTCATGAATATGAATCTCTTGAGGGTTTCTACGAATGGTTGATCTTACGAAATATGCCAGCTTGGATTGGAGATCATATTCGTTCGATTACACCGCAGATATTGTGCATGGCTAGCTTGGCTTCCCAAGAAACTAGTCCGGAAGGCTTAATGTGTCTGTACTGCCTTTCCTCAGAACACACATGCAAATGGTCTAGTTCCGAAGCAGTACAGCAAGTAACTTGAATCTATCACTAGATAGTCTCAAAGGATATTTCATTCACTCGTAAGTTTCGACACGTATTTTCTACACGTGCAAATCAACCCCGTATCTTCTTGTACCACATTGAAGAGAAATTTTCAATCAAGTGTATGGCAGAGTAATAAGACCATATACTTATATTGAGTCGAGAAGCTGTACTACACTTCTAATAGAGATCATAGTGAGTGTTATAATCATTTTATGAGTACGGGTTGACACCTAAGGCCTAGGACTATATATTAGGCCATACGCAACGTACGGCAAAGTACCACAAAGTTCACGTGACAACCCGTCAATTTCGCGCTTAGCTAGGCAGCCGTAAGCTTTTGAGTATCGAAAAGGACTTCTTAAGCATCAACTTTCAATCACTTCAGATTTGATTATTCTCAACATCATGAATCATGTCTTCGAGTCAACAAAATAAAAACAAAAGGCCTGACGCTGAGGCTATAGCTGATGATGAACGTCAATATGCTCATAGCACCATTAGTAAAGAGGAGCTTAACGACAAGTAAGTCGAACAATTCAATTCAATCTAGAGATGATCAAAATCCAATTAAAAAAAAGATATCCAAATCGACCTCATAATCATGGAAAAACATTACCATTCCATGAGTTATTTCAATCACTTTTCGATCCTCTTGAGGCCAACAAGAATAAAAAGCCAGGTCCAGCCACTGCACGCAAAAAATTAGGACCACATGGACCTAATAATCTTTCTCCTCATGAAATACGAAGGAATATCATCATCCGATTTATGTCGCGATGGCGCGACCAAGTAGGCGATGATTTTTTCCCCGCTCTACGCTTGATCATCCCGGAGAAAGATCGCGATAGAGCTATGTATGGACTAAAAGAAGCTTCGGTTGCAAAACTCATCATCAAGCTTTTGAATCTGTCTAAAGATTCGGATGATGGGTATAATCTTATGAATTGGAAACTTCCAGCGCGAGGTCCCCCGAGTGCCAATTCGGGGGATTTTCCGGGTAGGTGTTATGAGGTTTTATCGAAAAGACCAATGAGACAGAAGGTTGGAAATATGAGTATTGGGGAAGTTAATGAGATGCTTGATAAACTTGCTTTGGCGCAAAAAGAAGAAAATCAATTGCCTATTTTTCGAGATTTTTATCAGAGGATGAATCCGGCTGAGTTGGTTTGGTTGATTAGAATGATTCTTCGACAGATGAAGATTGGGGCTTCGGAAAAGACGTTTCTTAATGTAAGTCGATGTCGAATGTTTCTGTAATATTACTGATTTATCTCTATAGCTTTGGCATCCAGATGGAGAGGCACTATTTAATGTCTCTTCTAGTCTCCGTAGAGTTTGTTGGGAGCTCACGGATCCTAATGTCACTTTAGAAGCTGATGAGACAGGTGTGGAATTGGGATCGTGTTTCCAACCTCAACTTGCACAGTTCATGGCACCTTCATTTGATAAAATGGTTGAAAAAATGTATCCTCAAGATACCAAGGGCAAGAATAACGAGATTGAATTTTGGATCGAAGAGAAATTGGACGGCGAAAGAATCCAAATGCATATGGAAGAAAATGATGATATGCCAGGAGGTCGTCGATTTACATGGTGGTCTCGAAAAGGCAAAGACTATACATATCTCTATGGAAATAGTTTCGAAGACGACAATGCAGCACTGACAAGACATATGAAAAAGGCTTTCGATCCAAGAGTAACTAGTATTATACTGGATGGCGAAATGATCACATGGGATCCAATTACGAATAAGATAGTGGCATTTGGTACTTTGAAGACTGCCGCGATATCAGGAGGAAAAGATCCATTCTCGGCTACAGCTGCTAGGCCAGTATTCAAAGTCTTCGACTGCTTATACCTGAACGGTGATAACATCACGAAACACACTTTGAGGGATAGACGGAACGCATTAGAGGCAGCGGTTCACAATGTTGAAGGACGAATTGAAAAACACGATTTCAAGTCCGCCAAATCAGCTTCTGAAATTGATCCTGCTTTGCGGAAAATCGTGGCTGAGGGCTCTGAAGGACTGGTGTTAAAAAATCCACGATCAATGTATAGACTGAACAGTCGAAATGATGATTGGATGAAAGTTAAACCTGAATACATGACTGGATTTGGAGAATCTTTGGATTGCATCGTCATTGGTGGATATTATGGATCAGGCCATCGAGGAGGAAATTTATCGTCATTCTTATGCGGTTTGCGTGTTAACGAGAAACAAATCAAAACTGGTATGATTGCCCCCCTTTTTTCCATTTGACAAACGAAAACTAAATCACAGAACAGGAGCAAACCCCATGAAATGTTTTTCTTTCTTCAAAGTAGGCGGTGGATTTAATGCAGAGGACTATGCCGCTATCCGTCATCAAACCGACGGAAAATGGCATAAATGGGACATCAAATCCCCACCTACAGAATTCATAGAACTAGCCGGTTCTCATCAAGAGAAAGAACGACCAGATGTTTGGATCAAAGCAGACGACTCAATCGTAGTAGAAGTCAAAGCCGCATCAGTAGGCATATCCGACTCATTCCGCACAAATTACACATTAAGATTTCCGCGGTTCAAACGGTTACGTCCAGATAAAGATTGGAAGAGTGCACTTTCAATCGAAGAATTCATGGAACTAAAAGCCAAAGTTGAGGAGGGGAAAGAAGACGAATTCAAAGTCGACAAGAAGAAAAGAGGTTCGAAGCGAGTCAAGAGAGAACATATTATCGCTGGCACAGAAGATACTGGAAAGACAGAATACGCGGGCCCAAACACAGATGTATTTAAGGGACTCAACTTCTGCGTTTTAAGCGAGATGATTCATCCTTCTAAGAAATCCAAGGTGGAAATCGAAAAAATCATCAAGGAAAATGGAGGAAATATCTTTCAATCTCCTACCGCCAAAGAAGAAATCATCGTTGTAGCCGATAAACGCGTTGTTAAAGTCGCCGCTCTGATGAACACCAAGAAGACTAGTATCGTTAAACCACAATGGGTACTACACGCCGTTGCGCAAAGAGAATCAGATGCTGCACAAGGTAGAACATCTAGATTTATAATTCCATTCGAGATGATCCACATGTTTTATTGCCGGGACGAAGACAAAGAAGAGATCGAAGCAAACTCAGATGAACATGGCGATCCATATTACCGGGACGTGGGACCGCTAGAATACAAAGGAATTATGGAAAAAATGGCTAGAGTTGAAGGCAAAACCCTCACGAAATATCTGCAAGATATGCTGATGAAGCAAGGCGTGGATATAACGGAGTTCAAGGGGAGTATGTTTTGGGGCTGCAAGGCAATCTTTGTAGTCGGGGAATTAATGACGTTCGACATGGATCTGAATGTGCGGATCGAGTTTGAACATTTCCGGATCGCGAGTGGGAAGATCGTGGAGGGAGATGATGTCGACATCAAAAGAAAAGTTAGGGAAGAAGGCGTTACGCATATCTTCTTCTCGGACGATAAACAAGAGCGATTGAAGGAAATCAAAAAAGAACTCGGCGCATGCTCACCGTATCTTCTGAGCTGGAGATGGATCCGCGATTCCTGGAAAAATGAGAAGAAAGTGGATGAGGCTCCGTATTTGGTTTAGGCGGTTTGTAACTTGAATCAGGGGTTCGTTGGATTTTCGAGGGGTTATATATCTGGAGTTGGCAAAGTCGATTGAGATACCGGTATCCGGATGCGGGAAATGCTAATAGGGGGTATTACATTACCAGATATTCGATCTATTAACTTATAATGAAAATTATGTATACATCACATAACTCATACATCCCGTTCTGTTGTAATTTGAAGCCGATGAAATAACACAGTCGAAGCCACTAGATACCTCAGTATCAATATACAGCGATATCTTCCATCCTCATCAAATCGCACGTCTCATCTACACGCGATGCAGCATTACGTAGGTATCTACTATCTACCATCTAACAGCAAACATGAAAATTCAAATGTCCCACATACGTAATCTTACAAGGGGCACCAGGACTTAGGAGTACAAGACAACACGGACACAGAAGAAGATACTACATATCACCTATAAATATTGCAATTTCGCAAAGGGAAAGGGTAGGCGTACAAAGCGGAGCGAGAGGGGGTGAGGGAAGATAAAAAATATATATAGAATAAAATTAATATAAAGACACACATCTTTCTCCCCCCTTTTCCAAGGAGAAGCTCTCCGGGAACCCTACCTACCCACCTACCTATTTATCTGTCCCATCAAATAAGCGAGAGAATTAAACCAAATCTATATATCCATTTTGCATACCTAGGTATCGAAAACCAAAAGCTTCTTTAATATGAGGAGGAAAGAAACACTCGAACATTTCACACTCGCATTTACACTAAATTCATCACCAAACGAAAACGTTCATGTGATATCTCGTTTCATATTTGATATTTAGCTACATGAAAAGACCTCGCTATCCACATCCACTCATCTCATAGAATATGTGTGAATCATAGAAAAACGCCTGATACATCCCCCAGTCCCACCCATCCATCCAAGCCAAGGAAGGCCATTCCACCCATCTCTCACTTATCCATCCCTCCCTTTTACTCCTACATATCCCCTCCCAGACCTATTACAAAAAGGGAATTTTGCTGCAAAGAAAGCACAAGATGGTATGTTTGAAAAACAGAATCAGTAGAAGAGAAAAAAATAGGCCGTTCCAATCATACACGAAGCATGACAGTGGTGCCAGAAAAATATCCTATGCTTGCTTGAAAGAAGAAAAAGTACAAGAAATGAAATCTGTCTAGGCCAATTGAAACCGTTAACGACAAGAGAGTAAAGACTTATAGTTCAATTGAAGAAATCCATAAACGCCAACAGCCCTTTGTGCTTAACACATTGTTCACTTAAAAAGCATCTTCATCAGTCCAGTTAGCTTCACTTCCAGAAACAATTCGTGTGCACAATCGATCGTTACTAAGAACTTGCCCAGCAGGTCCTTTGTAAAGTGGATAGCCCTTTTTCTTCATCATACTACTGTTTATAGTAGCACTACCACGGAATGGAGGAGCTTCATCATCTGGAGTATATCGATTTGCTCTGGCAGCTCGAAGTTTCGCGAAATAATCCTCATTTGAGTCTTCTTCTGGCTCAGTCTCAGATACATCTCCATAAGTTTCCCAATTCTCAGAGCCAGAGCCAGTATTTGCGGAGCTAGATGTGGTAGAAAGTTGACGACTGCTAGCGGGTGGCGCAGATCCATAAGTTAATGATTGGCCAAAATTCGATCGCATTGATGCTCTCAAGTCCTGATACGACTGAGGTCTTTCCTTAGCCTTTGGTGGTGGTGCTTCGAAAACATCATCGGGAGAGACTGGTCGGACACTACCAGTCGAAGAATTGAAGCTCTCATCCCGATGATAGTATGTTTGAGATGGAGGGGCCGAAGGTGGTGGTTCGAATAGCTCACGCATCTTTGGGGGTGGAGCTCTTGATGGTGGTGGACCCATCTTGCCCCGGATAGTGCTAGTCGCTTGTCTTGATTCAGGACGCACAGATCCAGTTCGTCGATCGCGTTCCGGAGAGTTGGGAAGCTTAAGACTTGACAAAGGTATACGATTTGGGAGCCTAGAAGGTGATTTTATACCACTCGCTGCGGATACTGAAGCGGAAGATTGATGTCTCCTGATTGTTCCTCCTGCGGTAGGTGTTTTGGCACCAGATCTATTTGGTGGAGCAGGTCTTGGTGCGCTGTTAGAGCGACCCAATGTTCCAGCCTTGACAACAGTTTTTGGAGGGGGCTTCATGGTACTTGGAGGTGGTCCTGCTGGTGTTTTGGAACGTGGTCCTGGGGCAGATTTGGCTTCAGAAGCTTCCAATTCATCAAGGTATCGTTCACCGTGTACCATAAAAGGACGACCATATTCTTCCTCCCACTCCTCTAGAACGGTTCTCAGTTTTGCTGCAATCTTTGGTAAATCTTTAGCGATTCTCTTTCTCATCTTTTCCTCACGCAACAAACGTGTTGGATCACGCTTTTCGCCCTTTTGGCCACGCATCATCAAACGACTTGCGTCTTGTGATGATGCTTGAAGATCATCTCTGTCTTTGACAAGTGATCGATGTTCCTCGATAAGAGCTAAAGTGGGTGCGCGTTGTTCTTTGAGGACCTCAAGACGGCCGATTTCCTGTTCGTGAGCCTCCAAAAGAGCATCACTGTAGACATCTGAGAATGCGGGAGTGAACTCGAGCATCTCTTCCTCAGAAAAGAACAGACCATCCCACAGCTCTTGTAATTTGTATCGGGCATCCTCAACAAATAGATGCAGATTTTGTCTCTTGAGCTCATTCAATCTTGATAATTCATCTTCGAATTCGTTGATCTGTCGTAGGCCAAACCCTCGGTTGCCGTTCAAAAATCGTTTCTGTTCAAACTCGTCGATGCCCAGCTTTGCCCACAAAGCCTCGACTGTAGTACGTAGATCTCTCAATCGCTTCTCTCGACTCTTCTTCTCATCTACCAATTTGCTTTGCTTCATGCGCAATCTAGAGATATCATCTTCGTGTAAACCAAGTTGCTCTGGCGCATCGCGATAGTATTTAACAATTGCGCTGTCGGTCTGAGCCTGTGGCGTGCCAAGTTCAGCCCATAGTTGAATGATATTTTCCGCAGTAGCCTTTACTAGTGCGACACGGCGGGTATACTCTTCGTAAACGCGGGTGAATTCATCGTCGAGATCACTAACATAGTTATTTGAAAGGTCGAATGTGGGAGGAATACTCGCGTTCAAAGATGTAGGTGGGAGTTCGATTTTAATGAAAGATGGCTCTAAATGGGATGAGTATGACTCAAGAGCTTGAACAAGTTCTACGATGTGTCAGTACAGCCTAGTGTCAAAGTGAAGGAAAACTTAAAACTTACTCTTGACTTGTTCAAATCTCTCTCTATGTATCTTTGATATATGAAGATGTTTTTCTTTTAATCCTTGTAGACATTGCATCAAGGGATAAGTGATTTGGAGATCCTCATCTTCGGGTTCATACTCATGGTGATCTTTATCATCATCGAGGGAAGCTTCCATCTGCTTAATTGTTGTAATAATACGGCGAGCTTCTTCGGCCAAGTCATTTTTCTCGTCCGCGACCAATCGTACTTGGTTGTGTAAGGTCTCGGAGAGGGCAGCGAATAACTAAAAATGTTAGGTTTCACTACTTTCTTCTTTCCAAGCCAAGTAAACACTACATACCTCTGATTCTCGAGTCTCTCGTTCCCGCGACGGAACACCAATTTCATCGAACAAGCCATGAAGCTGATCTATGATCGTCGAGACCTGCGACGATAAGTAGCTAGTATCCATTTTGTAATACAAGCCACTCCTATGCGAAGGCACCTTACTTCGGCGGGGGAAGCAGCTTCAATAAAAAGAGATGGCTGGAAGCCCCTGATTGAAGAAAGGAGAAGTTCAATTATGAGGTAAAATGGATGATTGTGGGTTGTGGGCCGTGGAGAGAATTCCTGTCT
The DNA here is from genome assembly GCA_004786125.1 of Botrytis tulipae. NCBI lineage: Eukaryota > Fungi > Ascomycota > Leotiomycetes > Helotiales > Sclerotiniaceae > Botrytis > Botrytis tulipae. Next base: position 8,816 of record PQXH01000129.1, read on the forward strand.
CGTAGAAGTGGAGAGGGAGGGAGGAACTGTATTGAGAGTGGAGAATTCGAATTTGGAAACAATTGAACAATGCTCAGCTCCTCAATATGATAATCCCTCTTTCTACCGGTATTCTTGTTGCGACCACGAAACCAACCAAATCTTGAGGAATTTTCCTCTTCAATTCTCATTACCAGGTCAAAAGTTTTCTTGTGGGTGTACACTTCTTATGTATACCTAGGTAGTTGTGCTTTGTATAAAAGGTGAGTGGTTCGTTGGTTTGGAAGATCGAGAAATGATTCGCATGGAAGAAGTGGAAATAGTTTGGTAGAACCGGGAAGTTTGTATTTACGCTTAGTAAAATTGAGGCTGGATAATTGTTGCTAGAGGGATAGCGTGATCCGAATAAACATTAAATTGCCAGATACGGAATATGATTGGTTGGGATACAGAAATTATCATATATAATTAGATAAGCAAGGACTTAATCCTTAGCGTCGGTGGCTAAAAAAAGACCCCCCGCCTTTTTAGAGGCCGTGTACGATTGTGGTTCAACCAAGAAAAGAGATCAAGCTTACCATAGTAGGTAGGGTAGCTACCTCTCATACGCCATCTGAGTACCGAGCAAAGGCTCACAAGGCTGCAATACATTAGGAAATAAAGTTAACATTCCTTAAATAATCAAAGCTCTTCAACCACCACCCTACATCATAGGGACAATACATCACTTGCAACGGCGTCACACGGCTACCCTTAAGCTTTCCAGTCATCATAAACAACTTCGACGAAGGACTAAATACTTCTGACTGAAACTCCCTTCAACAACTGAAACTTATCCATCAATCATGGATACCGCTTTCAAGACCTGGGGTAAGTAAATTTCTAGCCTTGAAGCTCTCTTCATCTATGCCATGGCCATTGCCATTGCCACTGCACCTGCCCCCCTCCTCCCCACTATGCACCTATCACGCTACCTAATTCCTGAAACTCACCTTATCAATTATAGAGCTTGACAACAATGTCCAACTCGTGGACCCCAACCGCGACGCCCTCTACGCCTACGACCCCGAAGAACAAAAGGCTTTTCAAAAAGCCAAGCCCTGGGATACCGATCCGCACCACTTCAAAAACGTCCGGATCTCTGCTGTTGCCCTCTTAAAAATGGTTATGCATGCTCGGTCAGGTGGTACTATCGAAGTCATGGGTTTGATGCAAGGGAAGATTTCAGGCGATACATTCATTGTTACAGATGCGTTCCGTCTACCGGTCGAGGGAACAGAGACTCGAGTAAATGCCCAGGACGAAGCAAACGAATACATGGTCGAGTATCTACAACACTGTAGAGATCAGGGAAAGTTAGAGAATGCAGTGGGATGGTATCACAGTCATCCAGGCTATGGATGTTGGTTGAGTGGTATCGATGTTGGAACACAAGCTATCCAGCAACAGTTTTCAGAACCTTTCCTGGCTGTTGTCATCGATCCTGATCGCACCATCTCTGCTGGAAAAGTCGAAATTGGTGCTTTCAGAACATATCCCGAGAACTACAAGCCCATGGAGGCAGGATCAGGTGATGGATATCAAACAATTCCGCTTGCAAAGATTGAAGATTTTGGCGCGCACAGCAGCAGATATTACTCTTTAGAAGTCTCACACTTCAAGAGCTCATTAGATTCACATCTCTTGGAATTATTGTGGAACAAATATTGGGTTCAAACATTGAGTCAAAGTCCTTTGTTCACCAACCGCGAATATCGCAGCAAACAGATGCTTGATTTGAGCTCCAAGATTCGACAAGCCAGTTCTGGTATTAGTCGCAATGGAAGAACAACTGCCGGGTCATCGTTGAGTAAGGGAATGGATCAACAATTAATGAAAGTTGTTAAGGATAGTAGCAAAATTGCTGGGGAAGAGATGACGGGGCTGAAGGCTGGTGAGGTCAAAGCGCAGTTGTTTAACGGGTTAGGCGCGGCGCAAAAGACTGCAGCTGATCCTGCTGCTCCAATTGTTCCAGCTGTTCCAGCGGCGGAATAATGGATCAAGAAGACACATGGTATTTGGCAGCTCCTGTGAGCATTTCTCTGGCGCATGGGTTTATGATGGCGTTTTAAGGTCTAAAATCTACACCGGCCACAGTAGTTTAGAGTGGGGAGAAATGAAATTATGATACACGGCATCAAAATGATCTATACATTTCCCATCACAAATTCTATTTGACTTTTTGCCACAACACTCGTGACTAGTCATCCTCAATATGTTTATATTTTCAACTGTACAATCGATATACTATCCATGTATCAACAACCTGCCATTTCAATTCTCCATAACGGGGCCCCCTTCAGGTTTCTCAAGTGTCCTCAGACGATCCTCCATGATCTCTTTTGCAACCCCTAACCGTCTCAGGGACTCCTCCCTCCCCAAAATTGCCATGATATCCGCCGTATCCGGTCCACTCTGACCTCCCGCAATCGCCCACCTAAGATACGCATGCACGAGCTTCATCCAACTCTTCTTGATAACTTTTTGTGCATCTTCGGTGTATGGTTTTCCGCTAGCAGTAAATTCAGCAGTGCTCATCATGGCTCCTTGGTCGACGACAAGGTTTGTGAAACCTTTTAGTTCAGGGGCGTTCCAATTTTCAAGGGAAATTGAAGATAAAGTGTCGAAGGAATTGGTGAAGTCGGAGGGGACAGAGTAAATTACCCCCTCGGGAGCGGAGTGGAGCTTGTGGGGCGGGGTTCTAGATCCAAGTTCGAGAGTTGTGGGGGCTGCAAAAAAGTATTTATGGTTGGAGTAGAAGGTTTCGGGGAGTGTGTAATTTTGGATTCCAGCGCTAACTATAGAGAGGATGTAGTTTTCCTTTGCGGCATCGTTGTTCTCACAGTTGTAGAAGATCAAGTCTTCAAATTCTGGAAGAGCTTTCATACGATTAAGGATTGGCTTTGCAGCCAATTCTAGGAGATCTTGAGAAGGCGGGATAGGTTCATCTGATCGTCGTAATTCCTTATATCTTGCGGCGTGTTTTCTTTGTATGAAGTTAAGCTTTTCAAATGTTACCACAGAGTCACCTCTGGTATATTTCATGCTTGCCTATATTAAATTAGTGGATCATCGTTGTGTATTGGAAAGGAGAAATGTATACATTGTCTATAAGTTCTTGCATACCCATTACATCATAGGATCGATCGTGTGACCATCCAAGAAGAGCGACAAAGTTAGTTATAGTTTCTGGGAAATAACCTGCATCTCGATAGGTTTTAATGTCAATGGCACCATCTCGTTTGCTAAGCTTCTTTCGCTCTTTATTCAAAAGGAGGCCAACATGTGCAAAGGTGGGTGGCTCCCACCCAAACGCCTTATACATAGCAACATGCATATGGGTTGACGGAATCCATTCCTTGAATCTAGGATTAACTTAAATTCGTCACGAGAATGGAAGTTACGTACCGATCCTCGAACAACATGTGTGATTTTCATGAAATGATCGTCTACAACGTTTGCCAGATGATAGGTTGGAAATCCATCCGATTTCACCATAATTGGATCTTGAAATTCCTTAAACTCCGATTGAGGGCTACGAGTCAACGTCGGTCTGATTTTACCATAAACTTCATCCTGGAAGCCTGGCCATTGTTCTGGAACTTTCATTCTAATCACGTGAGACTCTCCCCTCGATGCCTTCTCATCAGATTGATCCTTTGGAATGTGTCTGCAAGTTCCATCATAAGCCTGTGGGAGACCCTTGCTACTCTGATAAACCCGTAGTTCGTGTAGTCTTTTGGATGAGCAGAAACATCTATAGCCTAAGTCTGCCTCGACCAGTGTTTGAGCGTGTTCCCAATACATTGCTTTTCGTTCTGACTGTTGATATCAGTATTAAATTCTGATATCATGAAATTAGAAGGCATTAACGTACTTGCCTGTATGGGGCAAATGGTCCACCGACTTTTGGCCCTGAAAATTCTTAGTAAACTCATTCTAACAATTCAATATCGAGCTAAGATACCTTCATCCCATTGGATACCAGCCCATTCTAGATCTCTGTATAGACGCTCTTCAGCTCCAGGGACGGTTCTATCCTTCTTAATTTAGTGTGATCCTATTGGCAACGACTTTCTATTATTGACTTACCGTATCCGTGTCTTCAATCCGCAAAAGAAATTGTCCACCAGTAGCCTTTGCAAGCAGAAAATTAAAGAGTGCTGTTCTCATAGAACCCAAATGCAGATTCCCGGTAGGAGATGGGGCAAACCGAGTTCTGACAGGGCCGCCAGCACGAAGTTTGGTCGAGGCTACCGACAGAGGAAACTGATTTGTTTGGGTGGAGGCATATCTCTTACATATGGAACAAACATTGTTCTTCCATAATTTCTGACCAGTATTTCTTGTCACTGGCACAGAGAGAAACCTCATCTCCAAATTTGTCTCACTGTGACAATAGTGATCCTACAAAATAAAAAGTAAATCTTGAAGAATTCAGTTCAATTTTTGACGGTGTACCAAGAAGATTTTGTAATTGATTGGAGGACAGGAAAATACCATCAGCCACAAACTCTCAGCCACATACGCCGAGGCCTCGGTGGCTCGAGCTTCTTCCAGTTGGAAAGGCGCTAAGATAAAAATAATGGAAAAGCCGTCTTCATCATAATCTCTTCAGCCTTACCACTCTTATTTTCATTCTTCATACAAATTTTATTTGTCGTTTTGCACATAACATTTGCATCTACATTAGTATTTTGTTTTTCTCGTTTGTTTAAAAGCATAGAAAGACAACCAATTCTGAAGTCACAAAATCCTACTATTCGCTGAACAATCAAAGTTCCCCGCCATCAACTCTTTAGAAATTTCAATATGGCCACCAACGGCGCATCAGGGGAGACGGATCTCTATGGTGAGTTTATCAAATGAAATGAAGCCATTGACCTCAAAATACTAACATACATAATACAGCCATCCTGGGTATAAGCAAAGATGCTACAAAGTCTGAGATCAAAAAAGCATACCACAAAGTATGTTATGCCCCGCACTTAGTTTATTGAGATCTACCATTGACTTTTATAGGCAGCGCTACAGCATCACCCTGACAAGGTAGCAGAGGACCAAAGAGAGGAAGCGGATGAGAAGTTCAAGACAGTGAGCCAGGCCTACGAAATTCTTTTTGATGAGGAGAAGAGGGAAATGTACGACGTTCACGGTATGGCTGCATTTGATGGAAGTCGACCTGGTATGGGAGCAGGCGGCGTTGATTTGGATGATATTTTGGCGCAAATGTTCGGTGGAGGTATGGGTGGCATGGGAGGTATGCCGCCTGGATTTGGGGGACCTGGAGGCCCACGAAAACCACGAAGAGGAGCGGACGAAGAGCAGCCATATAAAATCACCCTCGAGGACCTGTACAAGGGAAAGACTGTGAAGTTTACGAGCAAGAAAAACGTAATTTGCAGCCATTGCAAAGGTAGTGGAGGAAAAGAGAAGGCCAAGCCAGAAACCTGTGGCAGGTGTAAGGGTAGTGGTGTCACCGTTGGTCTCAGAAGCGTTGGACCAGGACTTGTTACCCAAGAAAGAGTTACGTGCGACACTTGCTCAGGAGCTGGTACAAACTATAGGGAGAAGGACAAGTGTAAGAAGTGCAAAGGAAAGCGTACCACCAAGGAACAAAAGTCATTGGAATTATATATACCCAGAGGTGCTAGAGACGGAGAGCGAATTGTTCTGGAGGGTGAGGCTGATCAGGTACCTGATCAAACTCCCGGCGACATCGTCTTCATTCTCGATGAAGAAGATCACGAAATCTTCCAGCGAGCTGGCGATGATCTTTCTGCGGAGCTCAACATCACTTTAGCTGAAGCTCTCACAGGCTTTTCAAGAGTGGTCTTGAAACATTTAGACGGACGTGGTATCTCGATAAACCATCCTCAAGGAAAGGTATTGGAGCCTGGGCAAATATTGAAGATAGGGGGCGAAGGTATGCCTTTGAAGAGAAGCGACTCCAAGGGTGATTTGTACTTGATCGTAAAAATCGAATTTCCTCAGAATGGTTGGACAGAAGATGCTGCTACATTCTCCACTCTGCAATCAGTCTTGCCTAAACCTGAGCCTCCAATCACGGCTGAGGAGATTGATGAGGTGGAGTACGATTCAGATGCCGACATTGAAGATGTAAGTATCATTGATTAACTCTCATTTGCTTTACATGCTAACTTGCAAACTAGTTCGGTGCAAATTCTGGAGACCCTCGTGCTGGTGGCGAGTGGGAAGATGATGATGAAGATGGTGAAGGAGGTGCTCAATGTGCTACCCAGTAAACCTTTGGACATAGAATAGTATTATGCGCGTCATGAGATTCGAGTTACCAACTGGTAGCACATTCTGGGTTGGATTACTTGGGATATAGAGCGGTAAACGGGACTGCGATAGAAGAAGTCCTGGAAGGCATGGCGTTCCGGGATTTGTTCCAGCAAGCATTGTAATAATTCCCAATAATTAAGCGCCAAACCTCCGCATTATTACTTAAATATTGCATTCTCTAGAATCGATATGGTATACTGCTTCGAAAAAATGCCATCTGTTTCCATTTTGTGACATGCATCCATCCCGTTATTTGTCGAAGTAGTGCAGGATTGTTGATATCTAGATCCGATTGAGCATTCCATCTGGGATTTTTCTACATGGCAAATTCCGAATAATGTAGAATTTGGATGACCACATTCTAATAAACTACACTTTTTAAATACAATTTACACCGTTCGGAGCTCTATGCGCAGATTTGTTGTAATTCACACGTGATCGGCATGGAAGCCCTAACACTTTGCTGCCTCAGGTAAGTAGATTCGCTTAAGTTTCTGTGGGCTTTAAACTATGAGACTACCAAAAAAGATTTCGCTGGAGATTGTATCAACCAACGACAAACAATCGACAACCCGACGACAAGGTGTGTATTGCTATTCCTATGTCTCCTGGCGAGATGCAATTATCTCAAATTCGTTATGCTGACGATTCTCTAGATGGTTTCCGCTAAGAAGCACGTTCCTATCGTCAAGAAGCGTACGTTTAACCCCCTCATCGATCCTCGACATTCGACTTGCATAGCCTGGAACCGATCAAGAGCTATGGCCGGCACTGAGTTTTGCGAATGAAAATGGATGGACAAGATTTCGAATAATGGTTGATTGACAATTTTGTTACAGGCACCAAGCGTTTCCACAGACATCAGAGCGATACCTACAAATGTGTCGACGCAAGCTGGAGAAAGCCTAAGGGTATTGATAACCGTGTCCGAAGACGTTTCAAGGGACAAATGGTTATGCCATCGGTACGTGGAACTGAAATTGGCTGTGGTTGAAATGATACTCGCGAACAACATGGCTTGGGATTCGAGAGCATTCAACGCACAGCAGGGGTTTCAATTGAGCAGGGCTGATGAGGATATAGATTGGTTTCGGTTCCAACAAGAAGACCCGCCACATGATGCCATCCGGCCACAAGGCTTTCCTCGTCAACAACACATCCGACGTCGAGCTTCTCCTTATGCACAACAAGACCTTCGCCGCAGAGTATGTTCAAACGATTCCAGGACGAATTCAAATCTGGCACTAACAAACTATTAGGATCTCCCACGCCGTTTCATCGAGAAAGAGAGTTGAGATTGTTGCACGCGCTAAGGCACTTGGTGTTAAGGTCACCAACGCCAAGGCCAGAGTTACTACTGAGGTTTAAGCGGTTGGTTTTGTTTGGGCATTTTGCATTGGGATGGGAATGCTTGTTAGCACAAGCAAAGGGCTTTGCAGAATTATAGCAAAAGCTCTTTGATAAATGAAGATCCTTAAGCAAATCTCTGACCATCACACGAAGCGCTACATGTGATGATTATTCTCCCATCGGATATCCTATACGCTACCTATGATCTCCACGATGTTCCGATCTCGCTTTCCAAAAATCCGAATACGTGAAGGTTCGGAAAAGATTTTCATGGCGTTCGCGGACGGTCTGTTTACCAAAAGTTGCATTGGGGAGTGGCCACTCAGAATTGTTCGAGGAATCTTAGGGCCAAACCAGTCCACAGCGCTTTTGGGGACATTATAGACACGAATTCAAATGGGGCCTCTCCCTTCACGTTCAAAACCCTCACCTCCGACCAGTCTGAATACCCTGTTGTGCTCCATGTCATTTTCTCATTTCCAGCCCATATTCCAGTCTCAGTTATCATCTCATGTTCCCAAAATCATACCAACTTGATCTTGAATCACAGTGAATTCTCATCCCCACATCCAACATTCTCCGTTCTTCCACACTTAAAATTTACTTGCTCATGTGAATTGTCCGTATTTTATCATCAACCACGAATAGGACATTGGGTCTATCTTACGATAGTTATGAACACAACTAATTTGGGGAAAATGCTAGAGGCTTTCTTCTTCCTATGCCAAGTGGGCTTTTGAAAAATCCAGAAATATATGGCTACTTTGTCAGGACAACCATCCAGCAAATTTTTACTTCTCCTTCCTACTATTCCTTATCTTACTCAAACTCCCATTTGCGAACACCATTGAAGGTTCCTAATATAAGTTTTCTATTTGGCTCCTGCACATCGGTTCGACAACTCTGGGTCAGTAGGTAGGTTAAGATAACCATCGCCCAACAAAAGTCGTGTCCAGTCTTTTCAAATGGACCCAATGACGCCACACTTTTGCTCGTCTAGATCATTCTTGTCGTCTTACACCGATGTACCCCGCTTCTACTTTTCATTCTGCAAAAGAAATCAGGTGTTCTCAATGAAGGCATAGATATTCCTCAGGCGAATTGTCATTATTGTGGCATTCCAGTTGCCGATAGGAAGCGATCGATGAGAGGAATACTATTCAAGAATGACGCTTTGTAATGCTGGAACCAATCAAACTCCGAGCCTCAAGTACGAATGGACTGGATAAATGAAGTATCAGATTTTAAGCATACTCTCCGAGCACTATGAATTATAATAACATTTTCAGTGACTTTCGGACGTTTAGCCGATGTAAGGTTGATTGATATATTGCTTGGTCATATCCAGCTTATATTATGTCGATCTTGGCCATATCGTACAGGTTTGCGCCAAAAGATTTGAGATGCCCCTGTTTTATCACCTGGCAGTCGATCAAAATAGTATATTTTTGGCAACCGATAGCCGTCGAGATGGTTTTGCAGGACCCCTGAGTAATTGCTTCAAGCCAGTCAAAAGCACTTACAATAATCCTCATGGGGGACCAGGCAGTATTTGCGTGGTTGGAATTAAGTCGAAAGTGTTTTTTTAGACCATTGTGGTTGTTCTTACAACAGAGAGTTTTCCCCGGTGTCTGGTGAGCGTTGCGCGAGAGTTCTGGCTAAGATCATTCGTGATATCTCATAGGCTGGATGCACTTGTTGGCTTCAAAGCTAAACCAAGGAGACGAATTACTGCGCCTGCATGTATTGAATTTCTCATTGAAGGTTAGGTAGATAGGAACTCTACACCAGCTGCTTCTGCTGCGTTCTTGTCCCGGTGACTGGTAGCTAGAGTGTATGTCTCGGGATCATGAATACCTCGGGCACCACTTTCGGGAATACATCCCACAATCATTCCATCGGTCAATGGACTGTACATCATGTCCAAAGCACTAGCAGATCCAGCGGATTGACCACCAAGTCATGTGATCTGGATCACCACCAAACGCTGCGATTTCCGAACGAAGGAATGTTAAAGCTTGGATCTGATCCAAGAGACCGTAGTTACCAGAGGCATTATGGCCCGACTCAACAAATAGATCAGGGTGAGCAAGGAACCCAAATGGTCCCATACGATAGTTTAAGGTCACAACCACGATATCCTTGGATGCGAGGTGAGTACCATCATAAGTTGGCACACTTCCGGACCCAAGCTCAAATCTTCCTCCGTAGATCCACACATAGACTGGGAGCTTCGAGGTGGCTGTGGCATTGACAGGCACCCAGACATTCAGATACAAACAATCTTCCGAAATAGCTGTATTGCCTGAAGTAAAAATTCCAACCTCGCTAGCACCTTGAGGACAGTCGGCGCCGAAGGTAGTTGCGTTAAGGACGCCGGACCAGGGGGCAGGCGAGGTAGGTGCAGTCCATCGCAATGAGTCAGTGGGAGGCGTCGCGAATGGAATACCCTTGTAAACATTAACATTGCTGTTAAGTTCTGAAACACCGCCTTGGAGTGTACCGTAAGAGGTGGTTACTTGGCGGTTGGCGCGGCTATGAATGGCGGCTCCGGAGACGAGACGACTGGCTGCGAGACCAGCGAGGAGAGGGAGGTAAACCATCCTGAATAAGTACTATAAACTTTACAGAAGGGTTGAATGGATAGAGAGCCCCTGGGGAAGGTGGTAACAGGCGAAATAAAGAGAGTGACGCTGATCAATTATTCAAAAAGAGATATTTATGGAGTGAAGAACGGAAGTACGAAAGACACTTAGGCATATTTATACATGTGTGTGTGTGTGTGTGTGTGTGTATTTCTGTATGGATATGTATTCGTGTTTGTAGGTGTTCATCTACCTAGCTACTCAGCATTTGCGATGGACCCTGAAGGCATGGCTCTTTTCGAGCCTCCATAGCCCCAAAGCGTTGTCATCATGAAGATTACGCGGCAACGTATTTTTCGTGGTGAATCAGATCTGACCAAAGATTCCTCCTGTAATAGCTGACCGAGGTTGTTATGTTTACGGGGCAAACACGTAAACAATGAACATTTATTCGGGGGGGGAGTGGCAGGCGGACAATGACGAATCTTGTGTAAGTGCCGAAACGTCCGAGTAGGGATCCCGTAAATAAAGGTTTACTTCCGAGTGGTCCGTGTGCACAAGATTTCCGAATCAAAAACACACTGGTTATTAATATGTAACCTTTTGTACCGTACCGGCTTTACTATGAACTTATTTTTGGACTAGCTAGGTCTATTTGTTCTATTTCTGTCAGAAGACTTCTTCCCTACCCATAACTGATACATAATTTTATATTACTTCGGTATTCTCTAACCCCCTTCTCCATCATGTCACGCGTCTGACCAAATCGAAGATACTACATCAAATTCTCATGTATAAGGCTTCTCTCTTAGTCTTTCCCGTTAAAATGAGCTTGGTGGGTTTCAGAGAAGGAGGTGAGAGTTTATTGTGTTATCGATGGTCAGCAGTTGACCGATGTGAAATTAAGTATACGATAGGAGCTGGTGGATTTGAGTGTGTTCAATTTATGATTGGGAACTTTTCTCGGCGAAATTCCAATTTTGTAGAATGCGCATTCGTCAGAAAGTCTTTCCATGCCATGTATCATCAAAAATTGGACGTAAAGCCTTACTACCTCAACAATGACCCATAAAGCACCATGCAATTCTTGTGCGCGTCGCCAAAAGTGGCCCCCGCTGGTTTCTAGACAAGATGCAACTTGCGGTAAGCAACCATTCGTATGTAAATGAGATGACGGTCTTTATAGAGAGGATATAGGGACCGACAGCTCACCAGCAACGGATGGATAGTTCCACCCCTCTCTGAGAGGTCTGGTGGTGTACCTGTTTTAGTTATGATCTTGCACAGTATATCTGATTTATTAGTTCGTTGTTTTCCAAGTTTCACTTATTCATTCACTAATTCGTCTTCCTCGAGTGCTTTGTTTTGATAATGCGTCTTTCCTCGTCTGTTCTTGCTCCACTGGGAGCGACAGTCGTTGCAGCACAAAATGCTACTGTTTCTTCCTCAATGCCACAAGTCACTTTAGAATATTGTACCGTTCAAGCTGCTGCTGCAAATCTCTCAGCTGGTATCTATAAATATCAGAACGTTCGATTTGCTGCTGCTCCTCAATGGCCACCAGTTAAAACTAAGGTTAACGACGGTACACTTGCCGCATCAAATGTTGCATGCACAAGCGCTGAGGATTGCTTGTTCATGGATATTTATGTACCAGCTAATGCTACGGGAAAGAAGCTTCCTGTTTTGCAATGGACTTACGGGTAAGTAATGTTCTGTTGTTGCTTTCGTACATCGACACATGCTAACGAAGGATGTATACAGAGCTGGAGCAAACAAATCCCATACTACGCCCGAAGGTCTCTATGATCTCAGCAAAGACTTCATCTTTGTCACCTACAACTACCGAGATGGTATTGTCGGTGTTGCCAACGGACCAACCTTTACTCACGAAGGAGGCGCCACAAATGCTGCCGTTCGTGATACAGAACAAGCATACAAGTGGACTCGCAAGTACATCAGTGCTTTTGGAGGTGATCCAGATAATATTGTTGCTTTGGCTTTCTCTGCTGGTTCCTCGCAAACGCTTGATCAGATCACCCGTTATGGAGGCAATTCTGAGCAGCTCTTTGCTCGCGCTTACCTCACTTCCCCAGGTACAGTCCCTGGTGCTGGTCACCAGCAAGCCGAGGCTTTCTGGCAAAATGTCGCGACCACTGTTGGTTGTAGTGGTGGTGGTTTGGATTGTATGCGTGCGGTCAATTACACAACTCTCAACACAGCCGTTACTGATGTTATATCTTTATATTCATACACACTACAACCACGAGTCGATGGCGATATAATCAGTGATACATGTAGGTTTTACCATCAAAACTTTTTTCTTTTCGATGCTTGATTTCAAACTGACAAATTGCTAACCGACGTTGTATTCTAAAAACAGACGAAGCAGAATTCTACGCTGGTCACTACAATTGGACCGGTCCATCAGTCATCACCCACGAGCTTCACGAGAAAAACAGCGACGTTACGAGCGGTATCAATAGCACCGCTGATGTTGCCGATACAATACGCATGTACTTTCCTGGGATTACTGACACTGTTATCAACCAAATCCTCGCTCTCTATCCCGAAAGTGATTACGTCTCTCCTGGACTACGCTTCTCAGACATAGAGCAAAGCTTCGAATTGACTTCGCACAATTTGGCTTTGACCAACGGTCTTCACAACCAAACTTGGAATGCGATGGTTGCATTAGGTGAAGCTACTCATGGTACTGATCAGGATTACTACTGGTATAGCACGTACGCTCTCTCTGGGATTATCCAGACTAGTCCAGTCAATGCCACCACAGCGCGAATTATGCAAAAGTATCTTTTGTCTTTCGCATTGACTGGCAATCCTAACACCCTTTGGCCAAATGACAAGATGGAATGGCCTTTATATAACACCAGTACCAACGGTGTGGAAATTGTTTTCAATACAAGTATGTACTTGCAAGTGGATTCTTTAGCCAACGCCAAATCTCGATTTTGGAATAAGGCTTTGTGGTATTAGGATCTTGGTTATTTTCTGCAGTATATAGCATTTATAGATAGTACATCAAGGTTATAAGCTCGGAGGATTTCATCTTTGTTAGCTCTCGACGGTAGTGTTGATTAACATGCTTTAGACTTTAGACAGTTATACACTATAAAGGGATTACTAGAACATGCTTTTCCTCCATCTTTCAAACTGGCTCCTTGAATTATTTGAACTCTTTTCTGCTGCCCTTCAAGCTTTTGAAGTCTTCAACTTATCACGAAGCGAACAGACAGGCAAGGTAACAACCTGGGTGTAACGAAATGTATGCCCAATTCCGAGAAGAAATTCGACTTCCGAAGGAATTACTTCGAAGCCATAATTCAACTGAAAGTTTTTAGATCGCAGTGTTTATCTTCGCAAGCGAAACAAATATGGAGAATGAAAGTTGTGATTTTTGTCGTCTCAGTGATTTTCATCGTTTAGAAGAACATCCGTACTGAGCAGGCAGACAAATGCGTGGGTTGTTCAGACCTTTCCGGCCCACTCTCTCGATTTACTGTGAGCAGTAGGGGACGATTCAGGGGACGAGGTAGAGTATTCGGTTATCTATGAAACGTGGCAAAATGAGGCTAGTAGAAAATTTTGTATCTTCATTTTATTTTAATGGCAAATAATATTGAGGTAATTTAATACAAGTATGGGTTTATAGCATTCATCTTGAATATGATCGAGTTTCCATTATAGTCCACTAAAGAACACCTCACTTCGTACTTACTTACATCATTACTCAAGATGTATATAATATCTTGTGTACCACAGAAATGATGCTGAAAACATGCTCGTTCAAAATGCACATCGCCATGGCTGGCATGCTTTGGAAGGTAGTACTAGGCTCTCAGAGATGCTTACTAACCAACCAAATGAAATGAAGCTATAATAGGAAGGAGAGAAGGATTGAACAATGACGTCGAAGTATCTTCTTATGACAAGCTGTGTTGCATATCTACACTTTTCATTTACAAAGCCCACCCTGGCAAGCGTGTAAAGTGGACAATTGTAGGCGTACTTGATTTCACTAGGTTTGATACTAAGTAGGTAGATCGTGCAATCTTGATGACATTTCCATGATTCATCCATACTATTGGAATAGAAACCTTGAATGAGAATGAACACAGGATCTACTATCCTCGCTGTCGATACTGTTTAAACTTTCACGAGTATCTTCTTGTCAAATAGAGAGGGGGTTCTTTTTATTTGAATATACTGAACGTGAGGTTTAAAAGATTCACTGCAATTTTCTTAAAAGAACAATTCTCTGTAATGGTACAATCTCCCAAGCATCTGACGCAGCTCAAGACTAAAACTGCAGATGAAAGAAGCTTATTTGCAAGCTAGCCAGGAATATTACGATATCTGTGAAACCCCAGAGATGTACATACTAACCCCACAATGAGCTTAGAAGAAGAAGCGGGGCAGGAAGATCGAGTTGTTCCATCACATCTTGTGCCTCAAGAGTTGTTGAGTAAATGGATGAATCGAATTTTTTCGTTGATGTCTTAATTATTCGAAAGGAAGATCTCACAATTGCATATATTCCTTCAATCATCAAAATGCCATGATATTCAAGCAATCCAAAAGATGAGATATCCTGGATCATTGTTAAAGATCTCAACGCTACAAAATAAAGTATAGCCTGGCTGCTCGCTAGCTTCTTAAAAACTTGCTACCTTTCAACTCTAGTACATTGAATGATAGCTTTAGTACAATGCACTAGATGAAATATAAACTGTCATCTGTACTTAATAAATCTCCCTCGTTTCTTCTTTAATTCTTCTCTCATTTGTACCGACAGATATACGATTAAGACAACGCTTGCTCTCGACCATTTATCAATACATTTCTTGCCATATATACCTATATCTGAAGCCATATCGAACATAAACACATGTATGTATTTGTAGCACGACCGTATAGCCCAGCCGATTATATGTAGACGACGCAAGTCCTGTGCATTGTGAGATTGTGATAGTTGGTTCTAATAAACTTTTCCAATAGCACTGTTACCATCCGATTAAAACTCCGAACGAAGAAGTTTGTTATTCGTCAACATGAAGAATCTCTTTAACAGCTATAAAGGCTCCAGTATGTGGAACATCATCAAAGCAAAGAAGAAGTTCCCCGGAGAAAAAAAGCCTTTCGAAGAGATAAAATTCGAAACGACCCCCGTACATGGCATGTATGAAACCGACAAAACTGGAAGAAGATTTCTCGTTGCGATCCAACCAATAAGCAACCGAAGAGACAGTGAAGGTATATTTCAAGACGCTTCTACCAGTACTTCTCCCAATATTTTCTCTGATCAACCCTCTTTCACAAATAGTGAGGGTAGCGAAAGCCTCGCTGCAGGCTACAGCTACCTTCGCGATCAACTTGAGGTACAATACAGTGAGATTTTGAATCGTTGGATGTTTAAGGAAGAGCTAGAAAAGCGATATATTCAACCCGTCGAATGTGGCGGAAAAGCGGTCCACATGTTTCGCCTCGATAATCCCGCCATCTATGTTGTCGTTGTAACTGAAAAGGTGGGAAAAAGTGGAGTGCCATCCTTAAGACCCAAGGCGCATAAAGATCATAAGGGTATCAATGAAGATCTCTGGTGCCGCAACTACCTGAATGGCGCCTTCAGAAAGATGGAAGATGAAGAGGCGGCAAAAGCACGACAGGAAATGGCGGAGAAGAGACATGACGCTTGGTGTGAGACGGGAGATCAACCTTACTTGAAGATCCAGAGATATCTGCAAAGTACTATCTCTTTTACTACACCTTTTGCAAATTGATTTGAAAGGTGTACGTTGGGAGTTGATATTTGAAGTCGTTTGGGCGTCTCATGAAAGCAAAGATCTCCTTATCTTTATGCCAACTGGGCATAAAATCACTTTATTGCATATTACGGTTGCGCTCGCAGATATGCCAAGTGGAAATCAATTTGACAACAACAATTTCAACTCTCGAAACTAATACACGACCATGAATCCACCTAATCATCGAACTTTAGATGAACAATCGGAAGGCTTCTAGGCGCCCCTGATTGTTAGCAGCCAAGTTTCATCTTGAATCCGAGAATGAGCTTTATTCTCAAACAGACATCAGACGGAATGGAATCTTCAGATGAACTTTACAAACTGCGCCAAAACACCACAATATTTGAAGGAACAGGATTCATGATGAAATATAATCATTCCGAAACGTCCACTCAATCCAGAACGTCTCGATAAACTTCCGACGTCAAAGTTATAGTCGTACCCACAAAAGAATCCATTCAACCAACAAGAATGTGGCATTGATGTTTGGTGCTCAGATTGAGCGGAAGATACTTGCGTAAGCTTCCCGAGTCGATTTTTCTTACGAGGTTTTCGACTTTACCAGATATTTGGAACATTTCAGTCCTCATCTCTTACTAAGAACGATACTTGTGGATGCCATCCATCCTAGATTGTCAGCATTATAACAATCAACAATGGCATGGCTGAAGCATGAAGATGTACCTATTATTAGGGGGTTGCCGGCATCAACAGGGATAAAGAATGCCGTTAACATGGTTACCATGAGGATCTCCATCGCGCCTACAGTGTGTATTACCTTACTGGCACAGCCTGCGCCTTGCTGAAATTAATCTCCTGTAATGCTGGATTTAAATTTCATTATGCAAGGCCTGTCCGATAAATATTAACCCCTCTTCAATTAAATACAAAGTCGACTACTTTCGTCGCATGGTCGCACAGTTGCACAGTCGAAAAACAGAGTTTATATTCACCAGTTTAGAGTTGTACCCAACAACACCTGATACTCATCACGCCAAATCACGAAGTCACACAGCTACCTCACCAATACACTGTCTTATGATCATAGTACAACACACGACGAGCTCATGTCGGCAACTATAACTTTAACGATGGCGCAGACGTCGGGAATTGAATCTGCATGTCCTAATTGTGGAATGGCTTTACCGCACAGCAGTTCGCAGATTGCAGCTGATGCGCAGAAAGAGATCGAGGAATTACAAGCTCAAGTAAAGTTACTGACGGATAAAGCGACCGCCGCAGGTAGGCTTCTCTTTATAAACCTTTGATCTTCTAGTGCTAACGATATTGCCAGTGGATAAATGGGCAGACTACGAAGACGAAATCCAATCACTTAAAAGGGCGAACTACCAGCAAACTACAGAACCTCAGCGCGCAACAACACCAACACAAGGGCACACTGAAGACCGACTTGGAAGCCCGAGTCGTTTCTCATATCTGCCTGTCCAGAATCGACTTTCTTCTCTGCTATCTCGCAAGTCCACGCCGAATCTACAAGCTCAGCAACCGCCAACACCGCCAACGCCTTCTACAACCGAGTTAGTAGCTGCCTTGACAAGGGAGCAAGGGTTACGACAGGCTGCGGAGGGCAAATTAAATGAATCCAGTGTGGAACTGGAAGAACTGACGGCACAGCTATTTACACAAGCCAATGAAATGGTTGCTACGGAACGAAAGGCAAGGGCGAAACTCGAAGAGCGAGTTGAAATTTTGGAACGAAGGGATGGAGAAAAGAGAAAACGACTGGAAAGGCTTGAAGGCGCAGTTCAAAGGATTGAAAGAGTCAGGGGTCTTTTGGCACCGGGACGATGAGAAGAGAAAACACGACGATACGACTAAATGCATTAGGATAAGACAACGCGGAGCACAGATTATGGAAAAGGGGCTACGGAGTTATGTGCGTATGCGGCAGAAAGTCGCAGTTTCGAGTCATGCAAAATCATCTCAAGAGAAAGAACGATTTATAAGCCCCGATATATCTTCGGCAGCAATAATGGCACAGATATCAAGGTCTCAATGCCATTCCCAACCAGCGAAGTCCTCTCCCACCGACCCACGCCCACAAAATAGTCATCCTTCTCGTCCAAGACTTCGCGATGTATACAGACCAGTACATTTAGCTGAGGCTTCGGAAATGGAAATTTGGCTAATAGATCTATGGAAAGACTTCCTGCTCGAACCTACACCTTACCTGGTTTTGTCTGCTACCCTCTACTTGGGCCTCTTTATAATATTATTGCAGTATTATCCGACTATCTTGAATATTGCCTACTTTCTTATTCAGCTTATACCTTGGGATGACGATTTTGGAGCACCGGACTATCAATTCTGAGTATACCTTGAAATGCATTTGTTTGGAGCGTGTTAGATATGATACCCTACTTGTATATATTTTTACTATAGATTTTTAATACCTGCCAGGTGGAGGTAGATTAGTATCCACCACTAATATTAATTGTTTTCAAATCAAAATATTTCACAATTACGTTCACGTATAACAAGTATCGGATGATAGAAGGCGAAGCGGGTGGTATCTCATTCAACTTGAGGGAATCTCATCGCTATGTAACGCCAGTAAATCTTGAGCAAGCAACTTAGCTACCCATTTTAAGCACCTTACTTTCCAATGGTCAGAAATAATCTATCACCCACATCTCCCAAACCTGGTTTAATCATGCCCTTCTCGTTGACCTCCTCATCCACACCCGCACACCAGATCTCAGTTCCCTCAGGCCACTCTCTAGCTGCATTCTGCAAGCCCGGTAATGCAGCCAACACGCTCAATACAATGATTCTCTTAACACCCCATTCCCTCAATGTACGAATGGCAGCAGCGCAAGTTCCTCCTGTAGCAATAACGGGATCGAGCAGAATTGCGAGCTCAGAAGCGGAGGAGTTGGGGGTGTTGGAGGGAGATGATGCGGCGGGTGCGTGGTAGGGAAGATTGTTGTAATATTCGACGGGCTCGAGAGTGGTGGGTTCACGGAAGAGTCCAAGATGATGAATTGGGGTTGGGGAGGGGAGGAGTGTTTGGAGAGCTTCGACCATAGAAAGACCGGAGCGGAGAATGGGGATCAGGGAAATGGAGGAGGGTGTTATGGAAGTTGTTGTATAGGTGTATCCGAGGGGTGTTTTGGCCTGGTATAATTTGTTAGTTTGGTTGCGGGGGTGGAATTGAGAAATGGTGGGGAGGGAAGAGGGCGGGGAGGAATGAACAAATGCATAAACATACAGTTGGACCTTTAGAAACAGTAAGTCCAGCGGCGGTAGCTTCACATCCTATTATCAATGAGATTTCATTAACAAGAGCTTTCGTTTCGCGAGTATTAGCTTCGCTGGATCGTAATTGTGAGAGTTTGGCTTGGAGACATGGATGGGTAGAGATGTGAACGTTGGATGGGATTGATTCATTCATTTTGAAGCTTCGCACAATTGTTGTTCAAACTGTGAAGGTGTTGTAAATACTTTTGTGATATTGATCAAATGTACAAAGTCAATGATAGAAGTGAAGCTTTATGTTCCTTTGTTTATACTCGTAGAAGGGTGGACGTTGATGACTGCTTGCTGTTCGCAAGCTATGTATGTGTTATGTATTCACACCTGCAGCTAGAGGCCGAGCCCAGCCGCCCACATTTTATCAGTGGAGCCCAGACCTTATCAGTCGAATCGCAAACGGGCGGTCCCCGAGTGGATCTCCCATCAATCTAACTTTAAAAAGACGGCAACTATTAAACATGTTACATTTTCCCTTCAATAATGGGATTTAGATAATATCAATAGAAGTGTCACGGCCTTGGCATGTAATTGGATAATGCCAATGGAGAATGCAGGTACCAAAGATACTGGAAATGAGTCTTACGACATCAAGGCCAATTCAACCCACTCGAAGTCAATAGACAGACCATCGCAAGATCGACGCGCGCGGGAGGCGCAAGATGCGGGATATGATTCCCCAAAGAGTTATTCTGGACTCGATGAAGGCGCTGTGCCGGCGCCGAGACAAAACACGGATGGGAACCAATTGAGACAAAGTCAAACTCAAGAACATACGAACAGTAGAGAGCAAAAAGCACGCCGTCGCGCAAGCCAAGCTTCTAAAAGGGATAGCGATTACGATATTCCAGATGATTATGCCCATCTAGATGAACTTGCTACACCATCACCAGTGGAAAATCGCCATGAAGGTTCGTCATATAAGCATAAATCTTTAGAGGAGGCTAAAGATGAAGAGCAAAAATACGAACAGGAACGTAGAAGACAAGAGCAGAGTAAACGAGATAGTGTTGCTAGAGGAGAAAGACTACCGGCAGAGGAGAAGAAAAATACCAGTCCCCCAAAGGTCTCACAATTCGCGACAAAGTTATATACCATATCCTATCTAATTCTATTTTCAATATTTGGAACATTGGCTAGACTAGGTCTCCAGGCCATTACCTTCTACCCCGGAGCTCCCATAATCTTCAGCGAGCTATGGGCAAATGTCGGAGGAAGTGTATTCATGGGATTTCTAGGTGAAGACAGGATGTTATTCAGAGAAGAATGGGGAACCGCTACCTACCACCACAAAATACAGGACTGGAAAGCCAAAGTTAAAGATGAAGAAAATCCAGTCTCACTAGCCGTGGAGCAAAATCCCGATTTACAAGCTGCTAAAAAAGCACATGCTGCAACGAAAAAGACCATTCCTTTGTACATAGGTCTTGCAACGGGATTTTGTGGCAGTTTTACATCCTTTTCATCATTTATTCGAGATACATTCTTGGCGCTTTCAAATGATTTGCCGAGTCCCCTGAATCATCCTCAGGATTATAGTCCAATCATGGCCAGCACAACGAGTACTGTGAGTCGGAATGGAGGATATTCTTTCATGGCGACGTTGGCTGTTATTATTACGACTGTCTCGTTGTGTTTGGGAGCGTTATTCTTCGGCGCTCATCTTGCCATATTTCTGGAACCATATACACCGAGTTTATCATTTCACAAGTCTCGCAAGTATCTAGACCCTTTTGCGGTATTTTTAGCGTGGGGTTGTTGGCTAGGTGCTATATTTCTGGCTATTTTCCCACCCGATAGAAATGGCGCACCGCCTGAGATATGGAGAGGTCGCGCGGTTTTTGCCCTCATATTCGCACCTATAGGCTGTCTAGCCCGTTTTTACGCCTCTCTTTACTTGAATGGCAAAATCTCTTCATTTCCACTTGGAACATTTGCAGTCAATATGTTCGGGACGGCAATGATGGGTATGGCCTATGATTTACAACATGTGCCTTTAGGAGGTGTGATTGGATGCCAGGTATTACAGGGGATAGAAGATGGGTTTTGTGGATGTTTGACCACGGTTAGTACGTGGGTAGTGGAGTTGAGCTCGTTAAGGAGGAGTCGTGGTTATAGGTATGGGTTGGCGAGTGTAATTGGGGGATTGGCCTTGATGGTGGTAATTATGGGGAGTTTTAGGTGGACACACGGGTTTGAGGGTTTGGTGTGTACGCATTAGAAGTTTGTTGCTGAACTGTATAGAGGTATTAATAAGTTATTGTTTGTAGTAAGTCTATGAGTAGAGTTTCTTTCACTAGTCAGGTAGTTTGTGTATAATTCAATATGCACTAGGACGTGTATAAAACGTGGTTCGGGGAGAATTCGACGATATATGAAGTTGTAGTAGAAGGGCTTCGTTGCGTAGGTAGATACCCGTCTGAAACTTCGGAAGAATACCTTCAAGAATCGGCTTTCATACTGCCTCTCTTTTTGTCTCGTCTTGCTTCTCTGTTGGAGTACAGAATTCTGTGTGCCTTGCAAACTTTTCTCAACACGCCGGATGGATACTCATGCTAGTGCATTCCAAATATCGATGAATTTTAACGTCATACCAATTTTCTCTTATCAGAGCATTAACGTCATGAATATTCACAAAATAAAATGTGATATTCGTTACATCTGTCAAATCTTTGTCTTCAATATCTAGCCCTAATACAAATCCCTAACATAACAATCCATCTGGGTTAAATTGAATGTTTAGTATTCAGATTTCCCATTTTTCTTTGATGTTTCAACACTCATCAAGATAGCACCGTCTTCTGCCACTTCATGCTTTCAGTAAAATCTCTAAATTGCCAACGTATAGAAAAAACTATAATTTATAAGCAAATTTCACGGAGAAAGCCGTAGTATAGTGTTCGAACGAGTGGAGAAAATCAAATAGTTTTGCGAGACACGAGGAAGTCGAGAACTGGACTTTTATGAAAAGGACTAGACATATGAATTTGAGGACCTTATGGAGCTCGAGAATGTACGAAAAGTATGGGGAAATCTGAATCATGAATCTTTTACCCAAACGGCTGGCTGAGATGTGGCTGCTGGCGGTATTAGTTTGGCGGGCCAAGGACGGTTTCTATCCTCTTTTTTCAGTTAGCATGCCCGTTGTTTGTGATGGAAATGCCAAGGTTGGTGATATAGATCTTCTCATTTTACAAGGGTTGCAATATATGGAATTTGCCGTTCAAGGTGTCCTGTTGGGCGTCTCCTAATTTCTCAATTGGCTTCACCGCATATGCTATTTAATATGTCGAAGGAAACTGGGAGAGTGAGCCCATGTATCTTGACTTTGAATTGTAGATGCCACAAGATCTATATAAGACGATAGATTCTTATAATTTCTTTCTTCATCGAATGCAGTGGAGGAGAAGGAGAATTAGCTCCCGGCATTGACATTTACATAGCCAAAATCTTTCAGATGCTTTTACAACAGCTCATATATGATCACATCATCATGTCAATCATCGAAAATTTACCCCCTCGATCCCTCATGATCGTCACAGCCCTTGGAATATTGACCTACCTCCTCTTAAACTTCCTATGCTCCGTCTGTGATCCCCTCGAACCTCCCATGGCCACAGCACGAATTCCGTATATCGGTCACATCCTTGGACTTGGACGACGAAAATTCAACTACTATGTTGATCTGAGCCAGAAAACACGTCTCCCAATCCTTACGATACGTGTTCCGGGCGCCAAAATGTACATTGTGAATACACCCGAGTTAATCCAGGCCGTCCAAAAACTACCCAAAATACTCGCGTTTCCGCCTATTTCGGCGAAATTCGCGAATCAACTTTGTGGAGTTAGTAGGAAAGCGAGGGAAGTATTGGCGGTTAATGTTAATGGAGATGAAGGCGATTGGGGTTTGAATATGGAGGCGACGCATGTTATGAAGAGGGCGACGGCGCCGGGACCAGGCTTGGATGGCATGAATAGGGTAATGGTCGGGATTGTTGCGGAGAGCTTGGATGGATTGATTGGAGAGGGAAAGGATAGTGTGGATATTGGACTTCATGCGTGGTTGAGAGCTTTAATTACTACGGCGACGACAGAATCGGTTTATGGACCGAGAAATCCTTACAGGGATGTGAAGGTTCAGGATAGCTTTTGGTATTTCTCTCTGGTGACTTGTGTGAAGGGCTGAAGACTAATCATTGCGTTAGGGAGTTGGAGAGTCAGATGATGAGATTGCTAATCGGAATACTGCCCTCTATCTTTGCTCGCAAAGGTGTTGCAGCACGCAGAAGAGTCACAAAAGCTTTCGAATCATATTACGCAGGAAGTGATTTCAAGGATGCTTCCCTGCTTGCGCAAGCTCGTCTACAGGTCAATGTCAAGCATGGCGTTCCAATCAAAGATGTTGCTAGATATGAAACTGTCATCGGAGTTGCTATTATTGTCAATACCGCACCTGCGTTGTTCTGGTTAATATTTTTCATTTTCTCGAACCCTGAACTTCTGGAGGAAATACGCGGTGAGATTGAGGCAATCGTGGAAACAAGTTGTAATGAGGATGGAAGTTTGAGACGAAGTCTCGATATTACGGATGTGAAGACAAAATGCCATCTTCTACTATCGACTTTTCAGGAAACTCTTCGTCATCGATCTGCCGGGACTTCTGTCCGGATAGTCATGGAAGATACTTTGCTGGATGACACATGGCTATTGAAGAAAAATTCTATCATTCAAATGCCCGGTCGTGTTATCCATATGGATTCCAAGATCTGGGGATCAGACGTTGCAGATTTCAATCCTCGACGATTCCTCAAGGACAAAAATATCAAACGTCCCAACCCAGCTGCGTTTCGTACATTTGGTGGTGGTACCACTTTATGTCCCGGTCGTCACTTTGCTACGAATGAGATATTGGCTGTCGTTTCGATGTTTGTGATACGGTTTGATATGAGGCCAGTTGAAGGAGAATGGAAACTGCCAAAATCTGATAATACGAATGTGACTACTGTGATAATGGAACCAGATACAGATATTGATGTAGTAGTGTCTCAAAGGAAAGAGGTTGGGGATGGAAATTGGACATTTAAGTTGTCGGACTCTAAGACCGTGGCTTCGGTTGTTGTTGAGGATCGTGTTGACTCATAATATGCTGCACTGAGTATTGCTACTTGTGTGAATTGCAGATAATTGCTTGTTTTTATGACGTCATTACTTTGCATAGGTGATTGAACTTTCTTTTGGGAAATTAGCATCCAAGCAAATCTTGTATTCAATAGCATTGCTAGCGTCTTGTAGCTCATTCTCTCCCATATCTAAATATTTTTGGAATTATTTGCTTCGACATTGCTAGCTTTGATCAAAGCCAACAGAATGCGAGGAATTTGCCCTCAATTTTGCATTTAATTCCTGAAATCTCCATTTATTGTAACAAATTCATGCGTGATATCACACGTCCAATAAACAGCTTCCTCTCTCCTTCCACCGCCATCATCTCTCAAATCCACCACCACTTCCACGTCCTCTTTTTCCATAAGTTCTTTAACCCTCAACTCATCAACTTCCATCAGCTTTCCCCGCTTCACAAAATTCAATTCCTCGGCACCGTCAACCGGCACAAAACTTACAGATGTTAATTCGCGGTTGATGATCCCCTTACCAGCAAACTCCGTATCCATCAATGAGTAACCTAAAGCAGCTAAGACACCTATAGGATTTGGATCTTTGCCATAGACCCCCATTTTGAAAAGGACAGAACGCGCGATGACGGATGCAATGTGTTTGCCTGCTGGGTAGGTCGGCGCGCCTCGTACTCGTATTGTAATAAATTTAGATGCGCCTTCTCCATCCCTTACTACCAGCTTTGCGAGATCAGCCATAAACTCAATGAGAATCTTTTGGAAAGCGACAAAATCTTCGGACTGAGATACCGCCAATGTATCAAAGTCGATTGGAGAATGTGTAGGTGCAGCCGCACCATTGGCGAACATAGTGACCATATCGTTAGTGCTTGTGTCTCCTTCAACAGAGATGCAATTATAACTTTTATCAGCTGCCGTACTTAAAAGTTGTTGAAGAGCAGGAGGCGTAATGGGTGCATCGGTACAAATTATACCAAGTGTGGTAGCCATGTTTGGATGAATCATTCCGGCGCCTTTAGTGATGCCCGCGAGAGAGAATTTGGTGTTTGGTAATGATGGGAGAGTGAAGGTGCGGGATGAGAGTTTAGGGAAGGTGTCAGTCGTGCAGATGCCCCTGGCGGCTTGTAGCCAGTGATTATGAGTGGTACCCATATTCTGATGGAGTTTTGGGAAGCCTTGGATGATGTCATCAATAGGGAGTCTGTATAAAATTAGCGAGTGAAGGATAACCATGTGAGAAAACTTACCGCTGGCCGCCCATACCTAGGTCCGAGTATTTCAGTCAGTTCATTGTTCTCATGCATAGGAAGGAATTGAGGGACCCAAGTATTTTGTGATATTCACTATCCAGGGCGATAAGGGTAAGCAATCCTCTGGAACATCAACTTGCCTGTATGCATGACCATTACCGGGTCTTTTACCTTCCCATTCCCCTCACCCCAAATCATGCCCCCCTCTTCACTCATCATTCTTGAATCCTCTAGCCCTTTCTCACCCGTGAGTAAATTTGCACACCACGAATTTGCAACTACACCTCTCACTCCCCTCCCCCGGCTTTCCTTTATTAACTCCCTAGTAACAAGTACACTGGGAGCTGGAAATTCATTCTTTGTAAGAACAGCAGCTCCACATGTCTCCCATTGCTTCTCGCTCGTCACTAAAATCAAGTCTGGCTGGGATAAGCCTGATGGTTTGATCCCGACATTTGTACTACCGACTAAAAAGCCTTTGGGATAGGTGCCAGATGTTGGGACGAAACGCTGTTTGGAAGCAGGAATGGGGGAATTTCCAAATGAGTCAAATTTGGTAAATGAGCGGTATTGGATATTGACCTGCAGAGGCTTCTTGCGGAAACACGTGGCGACAATGTGAGAAACTCGATACATGATTGTAGGTTTAATTGAAATAAAAATATGATATACTTGTCAGTCCAAGGACAAAAGGTTCCTAGGTAAGGTAATAGACAGTTCGATGATTTCTATGACTCCCATCCCAAGTACTGGTAGCCGAGATCCACTAAGATCGTGTGATAAGCCACATCCTATTTCTCAAAATAATTCCTGGGAATACTACTTTTATAGATCGAAAAATTTCCATAAATTCCTACCTACGTCGAAACAGACGAAGGTATCTCACTGCTGTGAATCAGAGATGTCTGATTGTAGAAGAGCATTCTGTGCGCTTTCAACTGACAACAATTTTGAACGAACAAAATGCGGTGAAATCAGTGAGTGTCTGGCTGCAGAGCGAATCATCGAGTAGACCGCTCAAAGTCAATCAATTTTGTGCGAAATATGTGTGGCTAGAGAAGGTTAACGTCGACAAAGTAACGCTTGGTACCTCACCGAGCTCAGCAAGTAGCACATCAAACACGAGGAAACCGGTTGAATACTTTAATTGAGCTTGTCAGACTGCTGCGACCCATTATTTGGGGAGCTTATCCTACATAAGAGACTTCGTTATGCATGCATGCAGTCGGTCAATCAGGTACGTACCTGATACGACTTCAATATGTATTGCTGGCCCGGATAACAGTAGCACAACGTATATCTCGCAATAAAGTCGGTTATGATGTGGTTGGTCATTGACATTGAAGCACCTCCCTTATCCGGTAAAGTGGGACTAGCGTTATTCCATAAAAGGCAACTCAAAAACAAAATCCCCTGTCCTGTCCGAGCCCCCCCCCCCATCGTCCCAAGCTCCTTCCAAGAACATCCCCGCACGGATTCAGCATCTCGAATACACACAATTCGCCTGTTCTTGTACCCTTACTCAAGTACGAGAGACATACCAAGCTTTGAGTAGCGGCTCAGATGCCGGATAACGGTTAGACCCCTCCTAGGGCTCTGAAGCTCTCTCGGGCTCTGCTTGGTTTATCAGTCAGGTACAGCCCCAATCATCTTTTTTGGTTATCTTCGGCTTCGTAGACTACATGGATTTCATTTATAATTCATTTATCATGCGTGATTGTTATCGATTGATATCCTCCCAAGAAATGGGGATCTACGAAACTATGTCGAATTAGTCTCATGGGTCTTGTCGTATGCATGTCGTCCAGATAAGGTAGGTGATACCAGTAAGTTTGGCCTCCCCAGAAAAAAATGTATGAATACTTGAGGTGAATCCGTGGCATTGTTAACCTCCACCTTGCCCTTCTTTTGTTTGTCCCTCTTCTACATCTTTGGGCTCGAGTTTCTCCAGGTCCTCAGTATCCGTCATGAAGTGGTCAATTGTATCCGCGATCTCTTTGCTGGCTGCATCTGCAGCTGCTGAGCACCCATTTCTTCGCAAAGGGAGGTTAGTGCCACCGATCGAAGCAGAAGACGAATTTCCTGTTTCCATCAATGCAGCTGTTGCAAATACTACAGGTTCTGCATTCTTCACCCAGCTTTTGGATCATGACAATCCTTCCAAAGGAACTTTCCAACAAAAGTTTTGGTGGAACTCCGAATTTTGGGCCGGACCAGGATCTCCAGTAAGGATAACCACGACTTTCAACAATTGTGCTTCAACTGACAATTGTAGATCGTTTTCTTCACTCCTGGTGAAATTGCTGCTGCAAACTATGGTTCATATTTGACTAACGTCACCCTTACCGGGCGCTTTGCGCAGGAAGTAAAGGGTGCCGTTGTTATGGTTGAGCGTATGTATTTTCCACCTTCAGATTGGAAGATATGCTGACTGTTCTACAGATCGTTTCTGGGGCGAATCTTCTCCATATGATAATCTCACAACAACCAACCTACAACTCCTCACTCTAAAACAAGCTATTGCGGATTTCGTTCACTTTGCCAAGACAGTTGACCTTCCATTCGACTCGAACCATAGCAGCAATGCAGCTTCTGCGCCTTGGATCAATTCAGGTGGTAGTTATAGCGGTGCACTCTCTGCTTGGACAGAAGCAACAAGCCCTGGTACATTCTGGGCATACCATGCATCCAGTGCTCCAGTGCAAGCTATCGACAACTATTGGCAATACTTCTACCCTGTCCAAGATGGCATGCCAAAGAACTGCAGCAAAGACGTATCTTTAGTCATTGACTACATGGACAACGTCTTGACCCATGGTAACGAAAGTGCAGTAACTGCACTGAAGACTAAGTTTGGCTTGGAATCTGTCAAGCACAATGACGACTTCATGGCTGTTCTCGAAAATGGTCCTTGGTTGTGGCAATCAAACAGTTTCTATACAGGCTACTCAGGCTTCTACCAATTCTGTGACGCAATTGAGGTGAGTAACCTCTTATCTGAATGGTAGATTATGTCCTAACTCGATAACAACAGAACGTCACCGCCGGAGCTGCTGTCACTCCAGATGCGAACGGTGTTGGTCTTGCGACCGCATTGGAGGGTTATGCAAAATGGACCAAGAGCTACATACCTGGCTGTAAGTATCTGATTGCCAATCAAAGTATTGGGGTACTAACAAAAAGCGAATAGACTGTGAGAGCTTTGGCTACGCTGCCAACGACACATCTTGTCTCGATACACATGATTTCAACAACTTGATGTTCAGAGACTATAGTGTTGGAAATGCAATTGATAGGCAATGGACCTGGATGCTTTGCAACGAGCCATTTGGCTATTGGCAAGAGTATGTACTGCAGAATTGACATTGTATTGCTAGGGCTAACAATTTTCGCAGTGGAGCGCCCAAGAACAGACCTACAGTTGTTTCCCGTCTCATCGATGCAAATTACTGGCAACGACAATGTGCTCTGTACTTCCCAACCGAGGGCAACTATACATATGCCAGTGCTAAGGGTGCAACTGTGGATGGAGTCAACAAGTACACTAAAGGATGGGACCACGAGAAGACCACTCGTCTTATTTGGACAAATGGGTATGTGGCTTTGTCCAACTTGCTAATAATCTGCTAACACATCGATAGTCAATATGACCCATGGAGAACATCCGGTGTCAGCTCTCAATTCAGACCCGGTGGCGAATTGAAGTCTAATGCGAGACACCCAGTACAAATCATTCCTGGCGGATTCCATTGTTCAGATCTCCGATTGAAGAACGGACAAGTCAATGCTGGCGTCCAAAAAGTAATTGATAATGAAGTGGCACAAATAGTGGCATGGACAGCAGAGTATTACAATCAAACTTTGACTCGCCCGTCATATGGAGGAGGACATAGACGAAGATATTAGTATGGCAGTAATCTACAACTACCTAGGTAGACGGAAGAAATCTACTTGATTGAATAATGAGAATGAAGATGATCATCAACCTTGCAGCTTCTATGAAAGAAATAGACTGAACCTCAAACATGATTCTCAAGATATCTACGATATTGAAATGTGAATAGTGATAAATTCGTAAAGGCAAATAAACGACCACCAGGACCTCATCCTTATTCACGTCAAAACGGGTGGGGTTTTCCAGGACGACCCGGCTTACTAGTTCCTTATCGCTTATCGTTAGCCACTTCCGAGCACCACCGCAGAAGCAAGCTGTCCTTCCTCTCTATTAGAAATCAAACCAACTTCTGAAAATCAGGTGTTTAAATCACAAGAACTCCTTCCAAGCTAGGAGTTTCTTTTCAATCATACAAATACTTACATCTTTTTATTAGAAACGAATCATCAAAAATGGTTCTCTTAAAAAGTCTCGTGTTCGCTGGCCTCGCCACAGTTGCAACTGCTTCATCTGCCGTTATAGATCTCATTCCTTCGAACTTCGATCAATTTGCCTTCGAGGGCAAGCCAGCTTTGATTGAATTTTTTGCACCATGGTGCGGACATTGTAAGACCCTTGCACCGGTTTACGAGCAGCTTGCTTCGGACTTTGCATTCGCAAAGGATAAGGTCACAATTGCGAAAGTCGATGCGGATGCAGAGAAGAGCTTGGGCAAGAAATTCGGTGTTCAAGGTTTCCCAACCATCAAATACTTCGATGGAAAGAGCAAAACTCCAGAGGATTACAATGGAGGAAGAGATATCGATAGCTTGACAGAGTTCATCACACAGAAGACTGGTGTTAAGCCAAAGAAGGCGAAGGCGGCCCCAAGTGCCGTCGAGATGTTGAACGATAAGACCTTCAAGGAGCAAATTGGCAGTGATAAGGATGTCATTGTTGCTTTCACTGCACCATGGTGTGGCCGTAAGTCTATCTCGTATCTGCGTTGACAATTACAATGACTTGCTAATTTTTTTGGGTTTCAGACTGCAAGACTTTGGCACCAGTTTGGGAGAAGGTTGCTTCAGATTTCGCCAATGAACCCAATGTTGTTATTGCTAAGGTCGATGCCGAAGCAGAAAACTCCAAAGCAACAGCCAAGGACCAAGGCGTTACCTCTTACCCCACAATTAAGTTCTTCCCCAAGGGAAGCACTGAAGCCGAAGCATACTCTGGTGGACGTTCAGAGAAGGATATCGTCGAATTCATGAACAGCAAGGCCGGTACACACCGCGCTGTTGGTGGTGGACTTGATGCCACTGCTGGTACTATCGAGGCTTTGGATGCCCTGGTCACCAAATTCACTGGTGGCTCAAGCATTGCTGAAATCGCCGCAGAAGCTACCAAGGCTGCCCAAGAATACAAGGAGGGCGCTCAATCCAAGTACGCCGAGTACTACGTCAAGGTTTTCGCCAAGTTGAGCAAGAGTGATAACTACGCCGCAAAGGAGCTTGCTAGATTGGATGGTATCATCAAGAAGGGGGGTTTGGCACCAGAGAAGTTGGATGAGTTTACAACCAAGACCAACATCTTGAGAAGATTCATCGAGAAGGCAACCGGAAAGTCTGAATTGTAGAAAGTCTAAGTTGTAGAAAGTCTAAGTTGCTCAATGTAAAAGGGGGTAAACGAGTTAGTCTCAATACTTAAAGTTTGTTTTGGATTATTCTCGGGAGACGTAGATAACTGTATGCGAATGAACACTTTATGAATCATGTACTTTTGAATAACTACCTTGGTATCTCGTCCATGCCCTCCCATTTCAACGCCCGTTTGTACAATCGTAATCAAACTTCCGGATGCAAATCCACCCACGTTTGACAACACTGCAATCTATATAGCCCTCATCTATCGGCTCCAAAATTCAATCAAGAATGTGGCAATGTAAAAGTACCCTGCAGATTACATCTTCGTAGGGCTGCCTCGGCCATCCCCCTTTGGATCCATATTACTTTGCAGTGTAGCCTCGAGATTATCTAGACGGCGCGACATCTCGTCCACTATTCACATATAATTAGTCGTTGTACTCCATCATAATCCAAAAGCATTTGAAAGAAGAAGAGTCCTGCGCCGGAACAGAAAGGAGATACACACTCTTTGCGAAAATCTCGCTCGAGACGCCAGCGAATTTATTCGAGAGAGAATTTAGAAGTTCATCTACAACGAGAGAAAGCTCAGCGGTGGCTGAGGCATCGGTTGCTGCCTTTGAGTAGGTTTGATAGTTAGTTACGAGTACGGAAGCTTGAGGTTAGGGTGGTGTTTACTGACAGATGTGGTGGAGATGGTGGACATGCGATTTGGGTTTGGGGATTTAATATCGTTTGTTGCCATGATTGTGGAATAGTTGGTATGATTTTGTAGATAGATAGAGCGACTTTACTATGATCCAGAATTTGAGGTAGAGACAGCGTAATGTTTTGTTTTGGGTGAGGAAAAGAAATTACAATTGTAAGAGTGGTCAATGAGGATCGGTATTTAAGAGGGGGATGTGCCCGATGATGCCTCACTATAATGATTGATGGTACAAGATATCAGATTCACCAAAACTAAGCATTTCTCGAACTTTGCAGATGCAAAATGTCTTTTCATCTTTCTCATGGATGAATAGAACATGGAATACTCCCACACAGTAATAAGAACGAAAGGATAAAACAATCCGCAAATATGCCACCCCAACGCGGCGATATCTCTCTCATATTCTTCGTCATCATGGTTCTATGGTGGATTGCGTCCAATGACACCGGACTCCCATCCAACCTCGGAGATTCACAAAATACTGCAGAGGAGCAATTGGCACATAATAGACACGTTTTTGGAGTGTTGAATACAACAAGTTATGGGGATTTCGCACCGGGCAAATCGGACGATTCAAGCTATCTGAACTTGACCGGGTTTAAGGCAGAGGACGGATATAAATGGGAGAGATTAAGTGCGTTTAAGGAGAAGAGTGATGAATTGAGGAGATGGGCGAGAGGGGCGCAGGACGGATCGAACTCTAATAGGGATGGCGGCTGGGGATTGGAGGGCAGGATTTATACCAATGTGACGGGAGTGGTGAGGGGAAATTGGGCCAGGTATATGAGTGGTTTGGTAGGTGGGAAGGAGAGAAGGAGCGGATTGAATCTAAGCGTTATTGCGCCGGGGGTCGCTTGGGCCCTTACAGATGAGGAGCTGTGGACAAGGAATGTGACGGGGAGGGAGGGGAAAGTTATGTTGAGGTTGGATGAGGCTGCGGTAGAGGAGATGATTGTGCAGGTGACTGAGGAACGTGTCGCTGAAGGCGAAAGTTCGGCGAACATTGAAGAAGAAACTTCGAAGAAGGAAGCAAGGATTGAGAAAAGAGACATATCTGATGGGATTGAGAGAGTCGATCTTGGAATTGGCGCAAATCCGAGTACAGACATACTTGTAAGGGAGATTGCGGCCACATTGACAGTTCAAGATGAGAGTAGTAGTGGAGATGGACATGAAATGAGGATGCATGGTGTACATTGGCCAAATGAAGGGGGAGTCCTTCTAACAACTACCAGTGATAAGTTCGCAGGAGCTTTTGGTCTTCCACATTTTGCCGCCGATGAGGACCATTTCACAAGCAGTGCGGAGATTATGAGGAAGATTTGTTATCGCAGATTACAAAAGCTCGAGGAATCTGCGAAGGAAAATCCCAAAAGTCTTCTTGAACCAAATTCGGGCCAAATCGATGGGTTGCCAACACCTCATTGCGAATACATCTTGTTTGCTCAAGTATTACCTTTGAAGTTTAATGGCCTCGAATATAATGATAGATCACCTAAAGCACACAATTTTGTCCAAGAACTCGAAAACGAACTTCGATTCCCAAATGGTGCTCCTATTTCCCAGGCGCCGAAACTACAGCTATCTACCATAATCTTCTCGCCTGATTGTGGATTTATGCTCGAATCGAAAGGTCCGCCAGAGTTTGCTCCCGTGGATGGAGAACACCTTGTTGGTTTGAAGCAAGAGGTTTGGTTAGAAACTATTCGTTCTTGGTTATTGGTATTTGCTGCGGTAGCTCTCGGACAGGCATTGATTCTGAAGGATCAATGCAAAGAGGCTTCTACGCCATCAACTGTGGGTCGTGTTAGCATCCACACTGTTGCTATGATGCTTTTAGCAGATGGATTGTTGTTCTTTACAATGTCACTGGCGAGCGCTACATTATCTAGTATATTTCCATCTGCGTTGTTGACATCATTTGCCGGCCTGATGTCTGTAGCACTTGGAGTTCGCTTCCTCGTCAATATTTATGGAGTTCAAGAACCTGAACGATTGGAGCAAGAAAGAGCACAAGCGGCTGCTTTGGCAGAATTACAAGCTAGAAATCCACCTGCAGCTGTGCGATCAGCACCGGTTATCACGGCAGCAGGTGTGGATACCTTACCCTTACCTACCGCGCCTTCAACTCGGGCTCCACCTCGAAACACATCTCAAAATGTTCCCATCATAGTCCCCTCAGATCAAGACGTTGACGCAGAAATAGCTGAAAATGTCAATGCGACATTCGCAGTACCTCTTGCAACGGGAACTCCAGCTGTCGTTCAACAATCGAGAGTAACTTCCGACATAACTCCCTACTATGGCCAGTTCATTCTCCTCCTAACCGTGATACTTCTCCTTTCCATCATGTCCACCACCTGGCCTGTCCCCATCCGCACAGGATATGTCTACCTTTGCTCCTTCACTTACATGTCTCTCTGGGTTCCCCAGATAAAACGCAACATCACACGTAATTGTCGTAAAGCGCTTCTTTGGCGTTTCGTCATAGCACAAAGTTTGCTAAGGTTATCTCCTTTTGCTTATTTTTTCCTCTATGAGGATAATTTTCTCTTTAGTGAGAGTAGCTGGACGGCAATGATGGTTCTAACAGGATGGGTCTGGTGCCAGCTTGTGGTACTGTACAGTCAAGAGGTTTTTGGTCCCAGATGGGCAATTCCAAAACGGTTCGGATGGTACAAGGAGGGCTGGGACTATCATCCGATACTGCGAGAAGATAATGTTGAGTCTGGAGGTCTACCAATTGGTCTTGTGAAAGTCCCCTTGGGTTCTCCTACCACTCCAGGATTTGAGGAAACAGATATGAGTGTGGATGATAGGGATAATAGTAAAGCGGGGATTAGAACAGTGGATTGCGCGATATGTATGCAGATCCTGGAGGTTCCGGTTGTGGGGATAGGAGAAGAGGAGGGTGCGAAGGGTGTGTTGGGGGCATGGGATAGGAGGAGTTATATGGTAACGCCTTGTAGGCATGTTTTCCATACCCAGTGTTTGGTGGGTTGGATGAAGTATCGTTTACAATGTCCGATTTGTAGGGAAGGCTTGCCGCCTTTATGAGGTACTCGTGGCCATATAAAGGCATCTTCGACTAAAGAATAAGCAATGGATACGTCGAAACGGATTGGACGGGAGACCAAAGTACATAAATATACATATTGGATAAGATAAGGCGCGTATTACCAAGCGAGATGATAAGCTGCTATTGAACACATGTTATCATCGCAGTCTATTAGGCTTGAGCTGCAAATTTTTGTTTTCAGTAGGT
The DNA here is from genome assembly GCA_004786125.1 of Botrytis tulipae. Lineage (NCBI taxonomy): Eukaryota > Fungi > Ascomycota > Leotiomycetes > Helotiales > Sclerotiniaceae > Botrytis > Botrytis tulipae. The sequence continues at coordinate 44,052 of PQXH01000129.1, forward strand.
CTAAGGACTTCTAATCAAACACTGAAGCGATCAACCTGACAGCGCTTTCAATTTGTTACACAATTCAGGCCTCACGCCAAGAAAAAACTTGCTGGGCCATCTGGAGTAATCTGAATGCTAGGCTCTTCGATGCAACAACCACAATGCTCTTTGCTTTTCACTCAATGATCGTATGACATATATCGGCTGGACCGCCGCCTAGTGGCGCGGAAACGAGTCGGGTATCACCTCAGTTCAATCACCAGTGGGTGCATGGACTGATGGGGTACTTCACAATTTTCAACATCTATAATAAATTTATTCTTCAGTCGTTTGGTATTAGGATCCATTTTTCAATCATTCCATCTTGAATGGGTCATTATCCCAATTCTCAAGATATCCGAATTAAAACTTCTAAAGATCTTGTCAAGTTGATTTATGCAGTGTCCCATTAGTTCATACACCCACCGGTGAATCTTCACAGCTGCCGAAATTAGAAAGATTGGTTCCTGGATTCCTTGCACCTTGTATGCCCAGTGGCAATCGGCATCTTGAATCTTTGTATTACACCAGCTTGGATTATACATAACCCATTACTGCAGTTTGATAGTGATCACATCGTAACTACTTGCCACGTATACGTGATACACAATGCACTATTCACGATACACTGCTTTCTACGCGTCAAATGATGTGTAGTGTAGATTATGGTAAAGCGTCAAGGCTCACATCCTTACAAGCAAATTATTGTTGTTAGTCTCGCAACTTTATTACTATTAAAGTGAAACGGTTTATAGTTTCTTCAATTGATCTCTACAAAGACCTGTTTGAATTTCATTTCCATTCCACTCTCTACTATCCATAATTAAAACTCCCGACATGAAAGATGGCGGCCATATCCACACTCAACGAAGCATTACTTGATCGAGATTCTGTTTCTAAGGCTCAATTTGAAACGATCGCACGAAAGCTACTGCAAGACATATCATACAAACCTCTTATAATTCATCAGGATGTAGATTTAGAGAGTAATGTCCTCGAGCAATTGATGGAAGTGGCGCGCGTTCAGCACCTCGATCTCAAGAAAATTCCCCAGATTGCCAAGTTCAGTGTGCAAGCTGTGCCACTACTCTATCCATGGCACGAGAAGACGCTGCAAAAGCTTATAACAATGTATATTGCGTACTTCTACGTTATCGATGATTGTATCCAGAACCTCCTGCCCAACTTGCGGTCGTTCCGTCAAAACCTTCTCGCTGGAACATCCAACGGGCCTGTTTTGGATGGCTGGATGAAGGTTTTAGCTCAAATTGTAGCCTATTACGGGCCCTTCGCATCGGACTTTGTATACAGTGGTACTTTTGAGCTCATCACTATGGCCGTCTTTGAAAGTGAAATTGGGGAAGAATTTCATTGTAGCCCACACGCCCCCAACTTCCCCGGCTATCTTCGCTCAAAGATTGGGCTCTTGGAACCCTTTGCTAAGTATTTATTTCCCGAAAAGGTCTTTCCCGAAGTAACGTGTCTGCAACACTACCTTCCGGCCACTCCTGATCTTCTCGAGCTCAATGCATCCTTGAATGATGTCCTTTCATTCTATAAAGAATCGGTGGTCTCTACGGAACGAAATAACTATGTTTACAACTATTCTGCGGCGCGTGGTGTCACTGTTCACAAAGCTTTAGAAGACACAGCTGCTAGTCTGGTGGAATGTATTAGGAGATTGAGATTGCTGTTTTCCTCAGAACCGGAAATGCTTAAGGTGGTCAACAGTTATATTGAAGGCTACATTGCGATAAATTGGTTACCTCGCTATCGTCTCGACGAATGTGATCTTCCCAGAGTGCTTGCACACGGCCAGAATAGCCAAGATTGAAATCGAATGATTAACACTGAATGGTCGAGAGTAACCTCATATGGAGAAAGTTGCATGAATCAGTTTGGCATGAATGTTGATCAAAAGGTGCATGATTGTTATATCAAACGAGATTGGGTTATGAGGTAGACTTGAAATACACGAAGGATATTTTTTGTTTCACAGCTACGTTAACGTGAGACTTGGCGATGGCTATCAAATTTCAATTCTCTAGCGTGTAGGTTCTTGAATGATGTAGTGAGTGATATTGTTGTGATCAACCCTACTTCTACGGGAGATCGATTTGTAAAATTTATCATGCATATTTGAGGGTCAGCAGGACTCTTCACTCCGGAGCCAAATGAGTTGTGATATGGATAGATCACTTTAATATTGATAGATCACTATGATATAAAGAAATACTAGCAACATACGTAGTAGTGCAGCATGTTGCAGAACTATGTCGCAGATTGAACGTCATTGAAATTTAATGCATATTGGTGACACAGTAGAAGAAAAGTTACTGGGCCGCCCCTTTCATATTTCCGTATATGACTGCAGTATAAGGAGAGAAATATTCAAAGAGAGCGCCATCTAGCTGAAATTTTACTCTTGATCACTGTCAAATCAACCATGGGTTCTATACTAACTTCCGATTTTGATACTATCATCTTCGACTTGGGGAATGTACTAATCAAGATGCCTCCTCAAGCACCTGAGGCCACAGAAACATCTTCCATACCGACCCTCCGACGCCTGGTCTCAACATCTACTTGGATGCGTTACGAATGTGGTCAGCTTGATGAAACGCAGTGCTACGAGATGCTGGGAAAGAAATTTGGACTCCCACCATCTGCAATCGCCAAAGTCATCTCTGAAGCTCGAGATACTTTGGAATACGACACAGCGATTATTTCCTGGATCCGTCAATTGATGAAAGAGACACGTGGATCACTGAAATTTATTGCCATATGGAGAATTCCTATTCCAGAGCATACCGCCCTGTATAAACGATGGGGAGATGAACTATCCTCGATATTCGATGAAATTTTCACTTCTTCCACTATTGGAATCCGTCAGCCGGATCTAGGATTCTACCGACATGTTCTCAAAGCTATAAGAAGAGACCCCGGAAGAACAATCCTTATAGACAGTGACGTACGAAATCTAGTCACCGCGTGCTCATTGGGGATGCGCTCCATTCCCTACAAAACTCTACCCGCGCTTTCCAGAACAATGAAAAATGTTCTCTATGATCCATTGATCCGGGGAGATATGTTCCTGAATCGCAATGCGAAACACTTGCATCCTGAAACCGATTGCGGTACTGTTCTCATGGAAAACTTTGTGCAATTGCTCATCCTGGATGTTACTAGTGATGAGTATGCGCTCCGCATAACTTAAATCCATAAACAAAACCTATGTTAATTATGTCGGGACAGGAATCTGATAGTATTAAAAAAACCTGATTACATACACCAAATAACATGGAATTATTACATCGGTAGGTTATGGTTGTTCTCACACTATATAGAAATACATTTATACACACTGTGAAAACACATGCTGAAAATATCCTAGAACCACCAAGTTTCACCAACATGAAAACGCCAAACGATCTCGATACCACCTCTTTAGCATTGCAAGTTATGCCACCTGACAACGACACGATCCCTTCCATCTTCGACAATATGCTAGAATATCTAAATCCCGACGGAATCCCATATGTGAAGCACCCAAAAAAGTTCCCGAAAAAGCCCCCGAAGCAAAAACTAACCACTACATCCCGCAGGTATACTACGATCGCACGCGTCCTCGCATCGACCCCATCGTCTGTCTGAATATCCTCACCACCTTCCACAAGTACCAGCGGGGCGACCAACTCTCCCAGGCGCGCAACTGGATATGGGATATTCTTCTCCATCGCGCATACCTACACGGTACATATTACTACCCCAGCGCAGAATGGTTTTTCTTCTGGGTATATCGCTTTATCAAAGATGCCACCTACTATCCCGATATCCAAGAACAATTTACGTCACTTCTCAAACAGCGGGTCCAGGAACGGATAGGGATGCCTGGTGATGCGCTGGCGCTGGCAATGCGTCTGATGGTTTGTGGATTTGTGGATGTGCGGAATTATCAAGATATGCAGAGATTGAAGGAGTTGCAGTGCGAGGATGGGGGTTGGGAAAGGGGGTATTTGTATAGTATTCCGATTGTGGGGAAGGATGTGTTTGATCGAGGATTTACTACTGCGCTTGCTATGCAGGCTATTCGGGTAGAATGGCAACTAAATGACTTAAACTCCCCTTGAAGACAATTAAAATTGTAACAATCTCAAAAAAAGAAGAAAAGCTTCCCATTATTCCCCCCTCCACACCCTTTTTGGCAAAAATCATATAAAATCATGCATTAACAACGAGAACATTTTTACTCACTCATGCAGGCACTCGCTTAGCTTACAGATAAACTACAGGTATCTCTCTCTCAACATAACAAGAACAGAAAACTAATTCTATACATCTAATATACGATCTACAAAAATAGATAACTTCGTATACCTCTCTCCGAAGATTCCTCAGCATCTTCCTCACCAAACTCCACAATCCCCCTATCTCTTCAACGTCTTCTGTTTCTCCGCATCCCTAACCAATTTCTCTCCCTCAACCCTCAATCCCTTTCTCTTCCTCACGCCATCCATATATTTCTTCGCCACATTTTCCTTATCCGCCAGTTCTCCCAAATCCTCCAAATCATCCTCCGTAAATGGTGTCCAGAATGGATCTTCATCTAATACCTCGTAGCCCTGGAAGATGAGTTGCGGACTAGCTGCTCCGGATGTTCTCTTGCGGATTTCATCCGAGAAACCAAAGGAGAGGGCGACGGGAAGAAGTGATACGATGGTGAAGAAGGGGGTACCCTCTTTGAGGGATTCGGAGAGAATGTGTCCGCGACGACGGGTGAGCACGTCGTAGACGCGACCGAGGACTTCGGCTGTTGCTTGTGTTAGTCTATCTGATTCACTTCCAAAGTCTTGAATAACCTATGGTTCGTGGAAATAACTTACTACTAGCCTGGATCTCACAGGAGTACATTGCAAGCATGAGTCTTGGGGACCAATCCAAGAAACCTTGTTTGATAGCTTGTTGAACCGTTTTGATCACTTCACCAGTCAATCTACCAAAGTTATCACGAGTGGATGATTCCTCGTCGGTGGAAGGAGCAATGGTGACCTCCTCGAGGAAAACAGCGATACCTTGAATAGGTTCATTGCATAGAGGTCCTTGAGCAGTGGCAAGTTGGAAAGCATAACTAATCTTGTCAGAAAAGGAACGGGCTTGGAGAGCCTGGGTTTGAGTTGCTGATTCTTGTGAATCGGCTGTGGTGTCTTCACGGAGACTTTGAAATGTTAGTATAATCTTTATGATTGAGAGTTGATTGGACTTACAATTTTCCAAGAATTCCATCTGCGGTGGAATCAATTAGAAGATTAGGCCCAGTTCTTCGTGGACCAAACGCTGTAATTTGATCTACTGCCGAAGCCCAAATATCCTTTTGACCCTTTACCCCTTCGAAAGTCTTCTGAAGTTCTTCCTTAAACTCATTCAGCGACAGAACTTTCTCACCACCCAATACTTCATCAACCTCTTCCTGCTCGGCCGACTCTTGTGTAGAATCATCACCAGTCTTCTTGCTCTTCTCCTCTGCTTGACGATCGGAATAAAGCCTCTTAATGGCACCAGCATTCTTGCCCAGGAATTCAGTGACTTCAACAGGAAGAGGTCTTACACGTAACCTAATCGTGATTTGCTTCGATGTAGTTGACAATACAACAGTACCTCTTCCAAGCTCCTTGTCTGCCGGAGGTTTCATGTCTTCAGCTTTAACAATAGTTTCTCGATATGGTACAATTGGCTCTCCTGCTTGAATATCGCATCCAGCAAATCTTTCACGAAGATCTGTCAAACAACGCTCTAAATGCAATTCTCCTGCTGTGAGGAGGACATGTTCACCGCTTGCGAATTGTTCGTACTCAGCACAAGGATCGCTTTGAACGAGTAACTTAAGACCTCGAATCATCTTGTCAAGATCTCCAGGCCAAGCTGGCTCTAAAGCGACACGAACGATAGGCTGAGAGCCCATGTTAACTCCTGCGAGATTGACACTACCCTCCAATTGACTGCAAAGGGTTCCGGATTTGAGGATATGACCTTCGAGACCACCAATACCAAATACAACACCTGCTGGGACGGAAGTAAGTGGCTCTAATCCACGACCCATCAATAAGTATAAAGCGGTGACTGTAACCTTTTGTGGTTCAGGACTGTTGTGTGGATTTGCAGGTGAGAACTTTGGTGGTAATACATAAACAGAATCCCCTACAGATAGAGTCCCTGAATAAATTCGTGCAAATCCTATCAGATGCTCTGGATCTGTTTTCTTCTCTTCTTCAGCGGGCTCTTCGAGGCTTACTGCTCCAAGCGCATCAGAGACTCCATCGACAGATGTTGAGGCTTCTTCCAAAGCCTGCTGTCTTGCAATCTCTGCTCGCTTTCGTCGACCCATCTCCAAAGCTTCCTCGGGACTCAGGGCACCTCCTCGTCGTTTATTCTCGGGCAGTTCGCTCTCCGGGATCGATACCATTTTACTTACATAAGCCACAACTGGCTCCTCCTTTGAAGTCTTAAATTTGATCATTGCTTCCCTGACCTTAGGATCTACATGCGATGCACCAGGAGATTCATCGATAAGTGCGGGCAGTCTACCTTCTTGGGCAACCGGGGGAGCGGGTAAAGATTCAATGACGGAAACTAATAAAGCGGTTGATAATGGTAACCATGCTGAGAACAATGTCGTAAGAATAGCTCGTGGATCGCGGGAACGTGTAACATGTGGAGGTAAAGTAATATTTAAAGACTTTGTAATTTTCTCTGTCATGGCAGGATCACTAAATGAAGTAGAGTTAGAATTGGAAATTAGATTGCATAAAGTTGGATGTATAAACAAGTTAAAGGAGAGATAGAAATCCACGCACCCCTTTCCATTATCACCACCTGTTGTTGCTGCATAAACAGCCCATACCTGTTCCAAAACTAATTGGACAAATAATGGTTTTAAATTTCGCCCCTTGAGATGCTTTGGCCCAAGTACTTTTTTGGTCTTTGGATCCAGATAGAAATCTCCCCACAAGACTTTCTCCATTGCAGTTCTCTTGATTCCTAACTTCTTCTCGTATAAGCTGGCAAACTGTCTAACCGTGAAAGCCCACCCATCAATGGCACTGCTAAATATGACGTTGTTTTTCTCTGGCGCAAAATAAATATCCTCATCGTCCTTTTCTTGGAATTCGTTGATAGCTTCGGTATCAATCGAGGTGCTTCCGTCATTTGCTGTCTTTTCTTGTTCTTTCGCAGCGGCAGCGGCAATTCTCTCGTCGACTTTTTCTCTCCAATTCAGATCTTCCTCCATTCTCTCCCCTTGGAAAAAACTTCCGAGTACCGCATTGACTTGCTCCAATAACTTGCTCAAATGTGTATATGCTTCCGCGGGAGTCATCTTCAGTTCTTTAATAAGTCTGTCCATCTTATTGATTACCAATAGAGGCTTCATGTGTTCTACCCATGTCTGCCTTAGTACAGTAACAGTCTGACTGCAAACTCCTTCTACAGCATCCACTAAAACAACAGCTCCATCGCACAATCGCGAGGCAGTTGATACCTCACTGCTGAAATCGATGTGCCCTGGCGAATCTATCAAATTGATCAAGTATTCCTTCTTTTCGGGTGTAGCATCTGGCGCATTTCGTCTCAGCATGGAAAAGTATAAGGAAATGGCAGAAGATTCCATAGTAATTCCGCGCGTCTGTTCATCTGGTCGAGAATCCAGGTATCGTATTTTACCTGCGAGTTTCGGGGAGATAATGCCATTGGTCGCAATCAAGGCATCTGAGAGGGAGGTTTTTCCATGATCCTAAAGACATTAGCAATGGTCAAAGGGATGTGTGAGCAGGATATGTACTTACAACATGTGCTAATATACATATCTTGAGAGGACGTTGTTAGCATTGGGAGTCTTAGCATAAAATCTACCCCGCCAAAGACCTACATTTCTGATATCTGGCGCATTTTGTTGCAGAGCAACTAGCTTTTCTGGATTAACGATCGGCATTCTGTAAATGGATGTAAAATATATGTGTTTGATATGAATAAAATATTGAAGGCGAAAGTTATATGCGCAAAGAGTATTTCTATCTCCCGTCGAGTCTGCCTGTTTGGGGCGACTTTGTCCAGTGGATGGTTACTAGAAGTGATATCTCTCTATTTATCTGAGCTTTGAACGCTTTTCTAGGTGGTATAGACTGAATATTTAATGCGCGCAAAAATGACTCATAATGATTCAATATGTTTCGATGAGAGAGATAGTGTGTGATATATTGTAAAATATTTGAACTTCGACCGTACGATAGAAAATGGATTATTTTCTGACGCGGCCGCTCTTCCGAGCTTTTTATAACGTCACCGAACCCCGCCAAATCGCAAAGGTTAACAATTATCACTTCACATGTTTGGGTAGATCATTTTGTGATTTTGTAAGATTACTTGAGTATTTATGGAACCAATGAGTCGCACACCACTCGAATACTAATACATGATTGGGAACACTTTATAGAACTCATAGATGTTCCAATTCTGACATTGGAACTCACATGGCTCTTTATGCTTGAATCCGAAATAGCTTTCAACATCTGCAGCATCGATTTCTACGTTCAACAATCCCATGAAGTTTCTCTTGGCCTGTCACCGTTGGCCGTTATCTATGTATCTCAGGAGAATTTCCGCCAATCTCACCGTTCATAAAAGAAAGTGAGAACCGGTTGATATACCAACAAGAAATAACAAGAATGTGTGAAGTAAAGAGGGATATATTGATTGCACCCGCAAAAATTAAGTATAAAATCGCTATGCTAGTAATAATGTTGTACTCATTATGTAAACTTGGATTTCTGGACTTGAAGCTATTGCTCAAGTGTATATACCGTAGGTGTTGAAGCGCCAAAGAAGCGAAGAATACACTGTTACATGTATATTTGAAATGATCTAACATGGTATAATTCGGATGAACCTATATCCACGATCAGCGAGCGCGGCAACTTTCAGGGAGTATGCTAATATTACAATGAAGGGGTATCTCGCTAAGCCCCTATACACTTTGAGCGATGGCTAGACGAAAAATAATGGTGGAAACTGGCTTCTGCCTTCTACCTTTCATGTTCATCCTGTTACCATGTTGGAGAAGAATATGAGAAGTGTTGAAGAAGCGTTAGTGGCTGTCCACATGAATATCATTCTGTTAGGCCCACCAGTGGGTGTATCGACTGACGGGATATTATAAAAGATTACGAGTAACTTATAACTATCCTTCAATATCTTGATTTACATATGTTAGGAATTGTTGTAATTGTTCATTAGAAATAGAAAAACAAACATGTGAAATTTGATATCACATAATTGAAGAATGAATTTGTAAAAAAATTGAACACTGAGAAGTGTCCTATCAATCTATACCTCGACTGGTGACCTCAAAGATTTTAGTGAAAATCTTAATTCAGATTGTTTCATTTTGAGAATAATGCACAATTAAAAAATTAATTCAAAGATTCCCATGATGTGATCCATATCAGGATTTACTTGAATTGCTTATATTATGTGATGTTAGAATCTTGAAAGAAGTGTAACGTTCACGAGGATGGTCTCAATTGTGAAGTAGAGCACATTTTGCAAAGCAATTAATAATAACTAATAGTCTAGTTTATTCTTGGTGTTTTTCTGAGAGAGAATATATTATTGAGTAGACTATTTTGTAGTTTCATGCTTGGATCTCGAATTAAATCGCATATCAAATTCGAATACAGCTACTTATAGTTTGGTATATTGTAGATACACTCTGTAAAACTCATTAATATTCCAATTCTGTTTTGACAATCATATGGCCCTTCAAGGTTAGGAATTAGAAGTGTTGTAGCATTTATCTTACACATCATACGAGAAAACGAAAATCGCTTATGGACCGATCCCTGAGTAAACATACTCGAGTACTTGATGCTAAGAAGTACCAGCATTGCGCAAATACAACTTCACATTCAACTATCTCAACAAGTTTCCGTTGGCCTTGTCTTCATTGACCAATCATCTATATGTCTTTCTGAAGGATTTCGATCATTCTTACCGCCAATAGAAAAGAGTAATAACCTATTGATATATCAGCAAGAAAGACCAAGTAAGTAAATATAGAGCAAAGAGATATATTGACTGTAATAGCTAGTATTCGATCCAAGATCGGTATACTAGTAATGATATCATGCTTTTCGTGTTAATCTAGACTTCTGGGCTTGAAGCTATTGTTCAAGCGTGCCTATCTTTGAGATAATCTTATATGGTATATTTCAGATGAACTGATATCCGTAGTGAGTGCGACAGGTAGAAGAGATTATAGGGGTATTGCGATGAAGGGGTGTTTCTCTAAGCACTTACACATTTCGAGCAATGATTAGACTAAGAATGATGATGTGAACTGCTTGTAACTTCCACTTATATTCTATTTTGACAAAGAGGAAGATTATGAAAGGTGCCATAGAGACGTTAGCGACTACCTTCGTGAATATCAAATTGGCAAAAACAATTGTAGAATGCTGAATCAAAATGGTCCACTTGGAAATGAATGTTTAGACGAAGTGCCACGATTTCATAACGTGCTGCTTCTTTCAAATTAGCTAATATGTAATCACCATTCATACTGTGAATTATCGATTCCGTATCACGTTCAAGAATCCAAAATGCAATCCTTCATCCCCCCAGAATCTCGCTTAGCACTTTCCCAGGCTGTCGACTTAGCCATCGCCGCGACTTCCCAGAGTTGAAAGAAGAAGACTAGCAGTGGCCGTCATTACCGTTAGAGCTTTCACCGTGTATCCTTCTTTCCTGCAGATGTTAAATATTGACTATATTAGAGTAGACAATCGCCCACTTTCTTTGTTTTCTTCCATTTCCTTTTCATCAACTCATCTCAATACGAATTTCTTCTCTATACATACTTTTCTTCCTCCCGAGTTTCTTTTCATATCGTTTTATTCTTTACTGAATGGATTCTGAGCTCTTGATTACCACAATGCCATTGTTGAAGATCACCTCAGCATCGTTTGCACCGTCTCTCGCTGGTACCAGAGATGTATATACCTCACCACGTAAGTCAACACAATCTTCCATACCAGCAACTCTTGGCAGGTCACTAATATACTTGCAGTTAGCAAATTTTGCCTCGCCGTTAAAATTGAACTGGTCAAAATGACCATCGCAGCAGGGTGAAATACTGCATGTACTGTGTTGTGAAAGAGTGTGAAAGATCACATATAAGGTAGGGTAGCCTTTGTAGCTGAGTTTCACAAACCTCTGAGGCTTTAGCCTGTGATGAACATATATAGTTATTCCTGATACGATATACATTGGCTACCCCATACTTCTTTACAGAATCGAGCGAGCGATCGAGCGTCCATGTCGAAATCCTCAACCAAGAGAGAATGCTTGAACGGCTCTTCGAACAAATTACGCCTAACCTTACGAAAACGTACCGGTCAAATGGGCTGGAGACTCTCTGATAAAGTAGGCTACAGTGAGGTATGTTAGGCATCAATAACTTTGATACAATGTGCTAATGGGATTCAGAAGTGCAGTGTTGCTGGGAGCAGGAGATTGGAGGTAACATTACCTCTCTCGGAAAGCCATCGCCAACAAAACTAAGTGTTGTACCCAGCTTGCGACGACATATCGACTGTGATTCGGAGGACATCTCTGAAGATATCTTGCAGCAGAAACGTGGGCGATGGAAATTGAGGAAAGGTGTCATATCCATGCATTGTCCAAAACTCAGCTTGTATAGCCAAGCATTCAAAGATTCCAATATTTGATGCCTATCACCTTTGAATTGAAGCATGTATGATGTGATGGTAGAATCTTTTAAGAAGTGCAATGAACATGAGGATGCATATGGTGGTGCAGTGAGTCAGAACACGTGATGCATGGCCACTAGCGATGACTAGCAGACTGGCAGTCTAGTTCGCTCTTTTAGTGTTTTTCTGAGAGATATAAAATCCCCACGCAACCCCAAAGGAAATCCCCAAGGCTACCCATACAGTCAATGTATACATATCTATCTGTGTTGCTACAGGATGAAAAAAAAAGCAACACAGTTTCCACAATCGTAACAGGATCTATCTATCTATGATGATATCCATCTCAAGAGGCAGAAAGTTTTCATGAAGGATGATCTTAGGATCAGAATTCATTCGAAGTACCGCTCTCGAGATGAAATTCTGAGATTATACCGATCAATGTCAAAGTCGTAATTATATTATCGATGATGATATACTCTGAGACATGGAAACAAATTCGAATGCCGGCAGTACTCAAGGGTGGAACAAATTACTGTAACAAGCATTGATAGTGGACACTCACTCCGAAGTTTTGAACCGACAACAAATCAAATTCAGAAAAGGGGGATGGGGGATGGGGGGTAAGAAACGAAGGTGGAACCATCAAGGAAACTTTTACGATCAAGCTTTACTAACTATATGCGACTCTAGCAGACGTCGAAAAAGCTCCGAGTACATTTTATCTTGGGAGGTAAGATGTTGAGGCTACTGATTGGGGGTTTTTTTTCTAATTTTATCCAGATTCTTATTGCGATGAAACATCTTTTGATTAGCTATATATAGGTATATTCGAGGGATGGAAATCATGGGTACTAGGTAGGTAGGTAGATCCAATTATCATCTACCCGAAGATGTATCATTGTATTCAAATTCGCTCTCCTGCCTATCATTTCAGCCATCTAACCAAGTTCAACTCGAATGATTCGAAACCAGTTTGGCGTTCATCGTTCATCAGATGAATGATCAGATATCAAGGCCAAACCGCCCTTGTAACGGTTAAAGCAATGTTTGGGAGATCTTCACCCAATCAATCCTTTAAATTAAAGAATCACCAAATGTTCCATAATTAATTCCTACACTGTAGATAAACCCCCATCATAATCCTTGATGGATTCGGTTTCACCATCATAGATTCATAGGTGAATGATCGAAAAAAGGTCCAGATGTCAATGACCAGACTCGCCAGACCAGTTAATAATAATACTACTACTACTACTAATAATAATAATAATAATATAAAACCACCAACCAACAAGAAAAGAAAGGAGTTGTTGTGTGAATGGATTTGTTCTTTGTGTAAATAAATAGGAGAATAACAATAAGTAGATTCTAAATCATACTACTCTGTACGTTCATTACATTACATTACACTCCGTCTCTTGCCTACATTCACATTACCTTGTTGCCTCGAATAATGCAGTCTATTTTAACCTCATCCTCATCATATCTTAGAGAGCGGTGACGATCTTTTCACATTATTACATATCAACAACCAGACAGCTAGACGAAACCACATCACAAACACCATCCACCCTTCCAAACCAAAAATCGAGGTGGCTGAACAGAGCCGAAACTTCAATCCTAAAACTCTAGACCACAGCATTTTCTCAAGATTCCACTAGGAATTGGGGCTTTTTCCTAAAAAAAAACTAGCTTGAGCACTTGTTTCTCCAACATTTACAATAATAATAAACGACAGACCCGAACAACTTGATATCAAACTCCGAGCATAACCTCTTTACCACAACGAATTGAAACTCTTCGAATCACAACCCTATCGTCAAATCGCATAATCAATTATTTACAACAGTATACATGCCTGGAATCATCATGGCGGAAGTCCAGCAACCGTCTCTACAACAAAGCCAACCACGAGCAATCCCTGGACAGGACACTGCTTTGCAGATATCACCCCCAGCTTCCACAACATTACCGCAATCTGCCTCGACAAATCGCATTCGAAATTCGCATCTCGCTTTAGATACCTTTTCTCCCGTGAACCAGAATGGAAGCTTTGAGTTTGATCGTGTATTAAAGAGTGGTTATTTGCAGAAACGAACGAGGAAAACAAAGGTATGATTTCATCGACTAGATTTATATGTACATTTACTCATCTACTTTCCGCAGGCATGGAAACCCGTATTCCTCGTCCTGAGACCGAATTACCTCTCAATCTACAAAGATCAAAATGAAGATAAACTTCGTCATAAGATTCACCTCTCCGATCTAACAGCCGTCGCCTTTCTCAAAGATCCCAAACAAAAGCGGCGCAACGTCTTCGGTCTCTTCACTCCCGCTCGCAACTATCATCTGGAAGCCACCACCAAAGGCGACGCCGAACAATGGGTCGATCTCATCCGCAAAGAAGCACGAATCGACGAAGAAGAAGAGGAAGAAATGTTACTCGCCAGTCCCTCCGGTAACGTCAATAGTACCTATCCGGGCTTCGATCAAAGCATGGCGCACGAGCAACTCCAACGAAGAACCGAAGCCCAAATCCTGCACGACGAAAGACTAGGAAGTAGTTCCCCGGAACCCACAGAACCCATCATCCCCCGCGCAAACAAGAAACAAAACATGTCGGCCATGGGAGGAGGAAGACGTCCCTCCAACACGATTGAATATTCCGGCAACGAACTCGTTTCCGACGCCGAATTCTCAGATACAGATCTCGCGCGTGTCCCCGGAATGTCGACGCTTTCTCTGACTCTGCACAATCCTCCTCCAAACCCGAATCCCAATCCCGATCTCGAAGTCAAACCTCCCGCGACCACTCTCCCCCTCGGCCGCAATACATCACAGTTATCCCTCTCGCACCCAAATCCCCTCCCCGAACACGATCCCGAACGTGTAGTATACCAAGGATATCTTCTGTATCTGCGCTCGAAAAATGGGATTCGCTCTTGGAAAAATCTCTGGGTTGTGCTTCGTCCGCGCTCATTATCTTTCTACAAAAATGACTCGGAATACTCGCCCGTCATGATTTTACCCATGGAAAATGTAATTAATGTGGTGGAAATTGATCCGCTGAGTAGGACAAAACGATATTGTTTTCAAGTAATTGGGGAGGAGAAGAGTTTTAAATTCTGTGCGGGAAGCGAAGGGGCGTTGGTTAATGTGTTGGGAGCGTGTAAGAGTTTATTGGCGAGGAGGAAGGGCGGCGTAGGTGCTTGAGTTGCGGAATGAGAGATCATTCATCCCCTTATACGGGATGAAATGAATCGACAAGAGAAGAACATAAGATAAGATAAGAAAAGGATTCCTAGTATCCAGCGTTAGGAATTGTACATAAGCTGGTAAATTTGAGCGAACGTGCTTGCGAGCGGGAACAGGAGTGGGAGTATGGATACAGGCAATGCATGTAGAGAAAGAGTGTGATCAAGGCGTTGGGCAGCGGAAATGGGAGCGGGAATGGGAATGGGATGAAAGCTCAGAAAGTCCCGGACTGATATAATAACGACACGAAACGAAACTTATGATGAGATGTAAATGTTAATCAGAATTCAATATGCATATTTACTTTTGTACTTTTTGGTTGTTTGTTTGTGGTTTTATGTGTGTGTGTGTGTATGTGTATATATATATGTGTGGATGTGTAGGTTCGTGGATGCGTATATGTGTAGGTAGGTAGGTAGGTATACTTATTTATCTGTTTAGCTAATCGCAGGCTGGTTTGATTGTCTTTATGTGGGTTTGATTTTGATTTTGATTTTGATTTTGATTTTGATTTTGATTTTGATTTTGATTTTGATGTGAGGGTAGAAAGGAAAGGAAAGGAAAGGAGAGGAAAGAAGAAAGTGGATATGCGAGTATGGTAGGATGATAGGGAAGAAGGGATAGATGAGATGAGGAGGGAGAGAGAAGGAGGGGGAGAGAGGGGGAGAGAGAGAGGGAGAGAGAGAGAGGGAGAGAGAGAGAGGGAGAGAGAGAGGGAGAGAGGAGTTGTATACAAGTATATAGGAAAAGAGAGGAAAGAAGAGGAAGGGGGGGAGGAAATATGGAAAAGAGTGGTGTGGATTAGGATGGGATGATGGAGATGGAGATGGAGATGGGAAGATGGAGATGGGAAGATGGAGATGAAGATGGATATTTAACCAGCAGAGGAGGTAGTTAATAAGAGGAGAGAAGATAGTTAATGAGAGGAGAGAAAATAGGTAGAGATGAGAGAGAGGGTAGGGAAGAATACTTACTAGATAGGTAGGTAGTCATTTGTATATCAGATTTAATATACCTACCTACCTATCTCTCTATCTAGTATATTCATATCATATATATCACCCATTAAATCCCAAATCCCAAACTCCAAACCCAAACACTGAATAAACAATAAACAATAAACAAGACAAACATATCCATCTCCGAGTGTTCCTTGATAACATTTCTTTTATTGTAGCTATCTAATATACACGATGATATCTATCTATCTATCCATCTACCTGTGTATTGAGCTAGCCAGTCGTAGAAGTTTGAGACTAGGTACTTAATAGGTAGGTACTGAAATCTAAATGTGTATGTAGACCTGTGATATGTACATACGCATATCAGATACCACTGCTACTTGCACTATATCGATTGTGATGATATCTCGGATATCGAGAAATCTGAAATCCTTCCTGCAACATTTTTTGCTATACCCCTTCTATACACCCCATCATTATAACCCTGGGTGAGTTTCATTTATATTCTTCGTGCTATCGTTCTTGTAACATTTCTCTTCGTATCATGTCGTATCAAATTCGTCTTGTAGTGTAAGGATCCAGTCCCTTATATTATACTCCATACAAGTCTCTGTACCGTTCATCGTTGTCGTAATATATTGCATACAGCAAGCCCAATTGCATAACAGAAATCCAATACGCTTTTTGATGGTGCAATTGCCATTCAGTGCAACAAAGCCATGCCATAGCCAATCGTCTTTCGTTCTATGTATATTTGTCTTATTCGTATTATCCGTACTGTAGAAACCCCAAATCAAAATTCTTATCTTCGTTGTCTATCCAGCCACATTACCACTTCCACCATCGTCTCCCTAAATTTACTTCTTTAGAGCTTTGATTTAATATTGTGTAATCAAAACATCTGGAACATGTAAACCAACACCCTCCTCCATAACCGCAACTCCATCCTCTACCTCCAATGGTTCCGCGCCGAAGAAGTGACCATCGGACTCGGTCGCTTCCATCAAAGTGGGTGTGGTAGGTGTAGCAAGAAGTGAGACCTCGGATGGATTTTGTGGAGGAAGGGGGATGAGTACTGCATGATTTTGAATGATGTTTGGTCCCATTGTTCTTAATGGATTGGTATTATTGCTTGAGTGGCAGACAGGGGCTAATCTCCCAACGTAAGGGAAAGGATAAGAGCTGGATTCATCAGATGTTGAAGTACCGTCGGAAGAAGAGGATGGAAATGATCCGGTGGTAGAGGAAGGGGGCTCGGAGAAGAAATCAGATCGATGGTAAGGCGTAGGAACTTGAGATACTGAAGTACAGGAATTTGTTGGAGGAGGTGAAGAATTGGTGTTCATGTTGTTGGAGTTGAATATGGTAGTCGATCGATCAGTCAAGACACCAAGACCGAGATCAGTTGCACGCCGTTGAGATCGCAAGTTTCGGGATCGTGATCTATTTGGTTCCTGTATCAAGTTAATTTTTGTTCTTTGTGTATCATACATTTAACTGCTGAAAAAGAAGACATACAGCAGGAACTGGATTTGGTCTCAATCCCAGATTTCTAACGACCTCAACATTGCCCACTGGTCTAAACTTTTGCAAATTGAACCCAAATCCAGTGGTGGCGGTGAAAGGTAAGTCATCATCTGCAATGGCATTGAGACTAAGATAGCTGCGGTCAAGGAGTGTGGGTCGGCAAGTATGACAGCACTTGAATTGACACTCTGTACCTCTTGATGGCAACCATGGGCGTGGATTAGTAATTCTCAAATTTGGGACTGTTTGAGAGGTGGTTGGAGATGGGCGGGAGAAAGGATTGAACAAAAATCGTGGGATATTACTGGAAGAGTTTGATGGTGTAAGATCAGGCTCCTCATACTCGGCAAGTACATCATGAAGCTGGTTATGGATGTTAGAAAGCTTTTCGAAGAATGAGAGGCTGTTGAGGACTTACATGACTACGTTGTTGGAGGATTGCCTGGATTTGCGTGGGTGAATATGTTTTGAGGTCTTTGCTGCTGATTTCATCGAGGAAACTGAATCTTGATCTACGTGCCTCTGGTCCACGTGGTCGAGGAGAAGTTGGTCTTGGGAAAATGTCACAGAGATCATCGAGTTTCTCTTGACTCTTCATCAACAATGTCAATGAATAATCCTAGACAAATAAGGTGATGTTTCGTTGAAAACTTACTGCGTGTCCGTGATCCATATCATCCTCTAACATAAGTTCACGATCCTGAGTACATCTCCAAACCCATCCAAATGAACCTTCTCGAAAACAGATCCCACATCGAAACTCTTTTGTGAAGAGTCGTGTAGTAGTCAAATGTGTGCATTGTACATTTCTTGTAACTTGTGCCGTGCGCCTGGTACTTTCTGCCAAAGCAGGCAAAGAATGTCGATTTGTATTGGTAGGCATTGCAGTAGTCATTGAGGATATGATACTGGCTGTAGATGCTGATGAACGTCGTACTGGTAACTTCGAGGTTCGTGTTGTCGTATTTGTTGTTGATTTGGTTGCTGCCATGATTGGATTGGGAGTGGGAGGATCAAGAAGCTCCAACAAACACTTGGGGAGAAGTTTTAAATTAAAATGAGAGGACGATTCACTATCAGACCTTGGAAACCTTGGAAATTGAATTTGGTTGATGAATGAACTTCTGAGAGTGGAAATCAAAAATCAAATTCGAGGTTGATCAAATGAATTTATTGATAAGTACCTACCTAGTTGTAAAAGTATTTTCTTGTGAATTCACCAAATCAAGACAAATTTCGACTCGCTTCGAGATTAAACTTATGTGTATTTGCCCAAATTTTGTTGAAGAAATTATAACCAATAGGCACACAGACAAGAAGATACCAAAAATGAAAGGTGAAAAGTGAATTGTAATTGTAACAGTGTATATCCACATGAAAATTGGGTTGAGATGAAACCAGCCATCCATATCATTGCTATTATTGGATGACGAGATGGCTCTGTTCAGCTCGTTGAAGTTTGAAAAAGGAAAGTGTCGCATTCCAAAAATGTCATATTTGATAATTTTTACACTCATGACCAGCTGTGTGGGAGACAATACAATCGTTCCTACCATTCTCGTACAAGGTGCAAGAGATTTTCAAAGTGGTCTGATCAAAACATCAATCAATTTGAAAATTGGTCTTGATGATTTTCATCGTACCTAGGTAGGTAGGGAGGAAGAGGAAGTGGAAGAGATGGAAAATAAATTGCCACGCTTTCTACCCTCTGTCCTCTCTCTTTTCCTCTCTCATCCAACCTCAACAGGTACCTAGTACTTACTTGAGGCAGGTACTTAGGTACTTGGTACACTTTCCCTGTTCAATCCCACTCGAAAATCACCATTAATACTCCTCAAGTATATATCTGATGCGATCATGAAGAGAGAAGTTTCTGGAATACCGTATCTCAGGGCTCTGCTGAGTGCAGGGTTTCTCTGTATATTTGCTCTTCAGGTTCTTGCAACATGCAAACTTAACCCGATCTTCTTTTGGAATGAAAGCTGGAACAATGCTACTTGAACCTGCTCTGAATTTCTATGCAGCTTTGACATATGCCCTCGAAGAGTGTGCTTGGGAAGTGCTTTTGCAAGTTGCAGTTATTCTTACAAACCTAAGCATGTTCGAGTTCCACCCATGAAGATTTTATGAAAATTCAGATTTATGCTTCATAATGCAACGCAGAATCCAAGGAACGGTGGAAAGATCTGGACGAGTGTCAGCATACAGAGGCAAATTGCCATCTTTCAAGGATAAAAACTCGAGCATACGGTACTGTATCTCACAACACGTAATCATACATGATGACAGGACGAATACACTGGATGGATCAATGTATGATTCCGTTAGCATGAAGCTATCATGGTTTATGGGTTTTGGAGTGCTTTATCAGTTCCAACTTGCAGAAATTTCAACTGTGATGTCTTAAAACTTGGACAATTTTTTCATCCAAGTCCCACACATGTCTCTCATTTGATCATCCCATCATTCATAAAATTCTAGACTTCATGAGCGAGTACGCTTTTATATGGAGATGTACCAATGAATTGTTTTGAGCTTGAGCTGGCCAATGCACGAACCTGGGGTAGATCTATGTGAGTAGATATCAATTGGGAGCGGAATGATCGTTATTTGTCCATTTCGAGAGAGTGGGAGTGGGAGTGGGAGTGGGTGGAGAAGAGAAGAGAGAGGAGCAACGATGATAGGAAGCAACAGTGGAGAGAGAGGAGAAGGGGATATGTTGTATGAGGTGATGAGAGCTGATGGATGATGTGGATGAGTGAAATGAAATGAAATGATATGATATGATATGATATGAATCAAATCTGAATACCTAGCGAGTAGTAGCGACACTTTAACATAACGTTATATATGGAGACGGAAAGCGACAACTAATTAAAAGAAAGCACAATGCGAGAATGCTGACCCCTACGGAGGATGTATCTCTCTTAGCACGAGGCACGTACTTGGAAATCTCGTACCTTGAATACCCTTAAATACCTTCTGAGTGTACCTCGGACCGTCTACTCAAAACATGAATGACCCTTCGTATCTTTAATATTAATTCCCATCCCAGCGAGGACGATGCGGGCGGCAAAAGGCTTTTAACTTTTCATTTTCTCATCAAACATTATTATAATTTATGATTCCTAATTCGACACCATATCCACATCTACATCGTCTTCATTATCGGGTTTTAAGGTATTAAATAGGTTGAGTTGTAGGTTGAGTTGGTGTTTGAGTGGTGTTGGAAGTGAAGTCGATCCGAATTTCGAATAGAAACCGAAACCGAAGAGAGAGAAGAAGCATCATCGTCACCATTATCATCATCATCATCATCATCATCACTCATTCATTCATTCACCTCGACCCTTATTAATCAACGCTCTATTACGTTCTCTTATCTCGACTCGACAACGGTACTCCATCTTTGTTTCTTTATATCTTGAATCTTGTATCTTGTATCTTGCGCCTTGCATCTTGCACCTTGCATACTCTCTATTCGGTGAGAATTAGATGACTTTTTCACACCAGCCCAAATCCTTGTTAACCCGCTAAATAATTTAGATCAATCTCCGCACTTCCCATCCTATCCTATTCTATCCTATCCTATCCTGTTCCCGTCCCATCCCAATCAAATTGCAATTCAGATTCGGATTCACATTCAAATTCAAATTCAAATCCAAATCCAAATCAACTCATACCTAGGTAGGTGCTACCTATTGATTCTTGCCAATTTCATCAGGACTCACACTTACTTGAGGTCACCTAGTATTACCTCCTTCGTACTAGGTATCATTTCCTGCTTCAAACTCAAATCGAGTCAATAATAATATTCCATCACAATTATAATACATATATGATATTACATATCTACCTGCCAACCGACCAACCGACCAACCACACCATCCTTCCTTCCTACCACCTCACCTACCTA
The DNA here is from genome assembly GCA_004786125.1 of Botrytis tulipae. Lineage (NCBI taxonomy): Eukaryota > Fungi > Ascomycota > Leotiomycetes > Helotiales > Sclerotiniaceae > Botrytis > Botrytis tulipae. The sequence goes on from PQXH01000129.1 coordinate 65,495, forward strand.
CCTACCCTACACCCTGCTGATATCCGACCCGAAAAAGCCTTTTCTTGACCTGGAAAGCTCCCTAGCTACTTTTTTCCTGCCACCAAAAATCCCTCCTCTCTCCTCTTTCTCACCCAAGCCAGCCCAGCCTCCAACGACTAAATCCTTTTGGGTCAACAAATCTCAATTGGTTGTGCAAGAGAATAAACATCGTGTCAACAAATTTTACATCAATTACTTGTACATCAATAATAAATAATATCCCCCCGACAAAAAGGTCAGTTCACTTTAATCCACACCCCGCATTATTTCCCAAACAATAGGTGCAGAGAGATATTTAGAGAACTTTGATAAATCATATCTATCCATCTCTCCATCCTCTTGCGCAATTAGTCCTGAAGAGAAGAAGAGGGGGGCCTGTCTGCGCCTCGATCCAGAACTCTTAATTGTTACCTTAGCTCACCTCGGCTCCGCATCATAAACAACGAGCGTGAGAGAGTGAGAGAGAGAGACAGAGCTTGTTTCTTCTTCTCCTCATTTCTTCAACTTCCCGATATTACCGTCTTGATCAAACAAGTCGCATTCACGAATGTTCACGAACTTTCATACTAATTAATTGTTCAATTAAATAGCTTCCGAGGGTTTGAATGACCTCTCACCCATCACAATGTCGGTCAAATTCGAGAAAGATACCATAAAAACCACCGGTCCTCTTGCGGGAATACAAGGCGTTCCAGCGATCGATGTGAAAGAAGTTCATCATCATCACCATCTACCAGGCCATAACTTAAGACACAATGTTGGTGTCGCATTAACTGGAGGCAAAGCCAATGAAGGAACACGAGGATATTTATCTGTGAGCCATTGATCTTGGGCAACCACCCATCGCGCAATCAAATTGTTCTGTCACTAATCATGTTATCTTTCAATAGATGTATCTCAAAGAGCTACAAACCAATCCTCTTCGTACGAAAATGCTTACCTCTGGCACATTATCGGCTCTACAAGAACTTTTGGCCTCTTGGATCGCGAAGGATCGTAATAAGGATGGCCACTATTTCACATCTAGAGTACCCAAAATGGCTGCATACGGTGCTTTCATCAGTGCTCCACTCGGCCATGTATTGATCAGTATTTTGCAAAAGATATTTGCTGGACGTACGAGTTTGAAGGCCAAGGTTCTTCAAATTCTTTTGAGCAATTTAGTTGTAGGTTCAGCTCGTTTGTTCATTATGTAAACAAAGCTAACGATTGATTAATAAAGGTTGCTCCAATTCAAAATACAGTGTATTTGATCTCAATGGCACTCATTGCAGGCGCAAAGACTATTCATCAAGTCCATGCGACTTGGAGAGCTGGATTCATGCCAGTTATGAGAGTCAGCTGGATTACTTCTCCTCTCGCTCTAGCTTTTGCACAAAAATTCCTTCCCGAGCACACTTGGGTTCCATTCTTCAACGTCATCGCTTTCACTATCGGAACCTATGTGAATGCGACCACAAAGAAGAAGCGTCTCGCAGCTCTTCGCAAGAGACACTACGATGAGACTAGAGGAGGAAGACCCGACGACTACCCTGGACCACATAGTGGACCAGGAAGAGAAATGGGAGGACCAGGACAGAAACGCGACTACTAATTTTACGAAGGGACGAAGGGGAAGCGGGTCATCAAGATGAAATAGCACAGCATGAACCAAATTCGGCTGTGCTTATTGTCACAAATTTTTCCTTATCATAATGTATTTTCGGTTCACGGATCTCAATTTGGCACGAGGTCAGATTTACTGGTTATGGGTGGCGACCGCTTGCAGATATCCTTGTGGTCCATGCGAGGCCTTGCTTGCTTCTTTCTCGGGGGGCACAATACCACGTAAAAAGCCTCACCCTCACCTGTTGTATAGTTTTTACGATTTCATTGGTTATAAGTAGAAATGAATGGGCGTTTGCTTGTCAATCTCTTCCATCTGAATGTGAATGCTAGGTAATACTTGGGTGGATTGGGGAAAGCAATCTGCCGAAGGCAACTTGTTATTTGACACGTCGCCTTTGTGGGATACGATTGCTACATGACATGAAGACGGAAAGGTAAGTCATATTCTTGTCATTTGTCGTTAACACCCAAACACAACATATGATTAATAAACGAGTGTTCTACGATATTATTGAGGGGCAAAGCTATGTATGGAGGGGAAAGGGATAAGGATAAAGTCGAAGCGGTTCTCTATATCTCAGATTTTTGGTACATACGTTACTTCTTACATCATTTTAGTTGACTCCTTTGAACGAATACAATGGAGTTTGCTTGAACTTTTAACAAACGCACGTTTTGTCATTCGCCACTCTCTTTTACTCTTTACAACTCTCATTCTATACACTACCTACCCAATACTTACTACTCACTGCTCACTACTCTTGGCTCGCTTTACTCACAAAACTCGCAAGTCAGCCCACTCAGTCTCAACACAACTCTGGGCAATGTCAGCATTGATACCTTTATCCCCATACGTTCCCCCACGAGCACGCGTCCTCTCGCCATCTGATCGATATCCCGGTGGCGCCCGGGGAAACGTCCATCACGGACCTCTCCTACGCAATTCTTTCGATAATGGCTATAATGCCCTCGGAGGAGGTGCTATGATACCCGTCCCTGTGTTTGGTGCTCGGGCCGGACATGGAGCACTTGCTCGTGGAGGTGGCGCTGGAAGAAGTTACAACGATATGAATATGAATTTGAACATGGTCATGCCGATGAGGAGAGGAAGTGTGGATATTTCCTACCATGGGATTCCACACACACATGGTCATCCACTAATGGATCCGCGCATGCGACACGCCCCGCAGGTACAAGTTGTAGATCCGTCGGCTATGTTTAGGGATCCGTGGAGAGGCGGGGTAGTAGGGGGGTGTACGCAGGAACCTTATACATGCCCTTGTCACGAATGCGAAGTCTTACGTTTGCCACTTGCACCGTTGGCTGTGGGTTGTCATCATGATAATCGTGGACATTCACATGCGATGGATTTGCATAATCATTGTTGCTCCGGGGGTGGAGGACACAAGGAATCTGCGTCATCTTCTTCTGGTGGTGGGAGTAAAGAAAAATCTAGTTCGGGAGGTGGAGGTGGAGGTGGAGGTAGTGGAGGAAGTAACAAGAAAGAATACGGATTCCCAACAAAAGATATCGTTATTCGCGGCAAAACATATTCGTGCCGCAAATCCTTCCTAGCCGACCAAGGAAAATTCGAAGATTCCCTCGTCAAAATGATGGAAAAGAAAAAGGAAGATGAAATTCCCAATACCGTTCTTGATTCCCTCTTCTCCTGCATCAATGAAGAAAAAATTCTCTCTTCCGCCTCGGCCCACGATCTCGTTACACTCAATGTGCTTTCTTCGTCTCTGGGGATCAAGAGCGTGATGGAGAAATCGCTCGCGCAGTTGAAGAAACAATGTTCAGATAATATCGTGAGTGGGAGTACATTGACGGGTATCGTGGTGACGATCATGATGAGCGCAAAGGTGGATGATGGGTTGCGGGAGTGGTTAAAGAAGTATATTAAAGGATGGGGTTTGTGGGAGGAGCTGCAGGGGTTTGCGATGTATATTCGGTGTGTGGAGGATCATCCGGAGATTCATACGGGGTTGTTGGAGTTGCTCGGGTTGAGGAGGAAGGCGGATGGGGAGGGGTATAGGATTATTTAGGGGGAGGGGGGTGGGATGGGTTGTTAGGAAATGAATTATTGGTAGGGTAGAAGAGTGTAATGATGAGGAGGAGAGGAGAGGAGAGGAGAGGAGGAGAAAAAAGAGAAAAATCTTCAAGTGATGGCCAAACAGGACACGACAGGACAGGACAGACTGGAAAAACAGGTGGTTTCACTTCTACTTTCTTATCAGGGCAAAACAAAACAATGAACCAAAATGAAGAAAGAGGAAGGGTAAGAATATGATATTCTGTAAGCAGTCGGTAAGTCAAATACGTAGTTAGTATCGTGTCGTATAGTATAGTATCGTATCGTATAGTATGGTTGATAGCGTTTTAATTGTATGCTAGTAGTTTGTTATGTTATGTTCAGATCTTTGTGTTTGTATGAGGTGGTTCTTTGATAATTGGTTTTTGTTTTTGTTGCGGTTGATTTTGCTGTGGTGAGATTCTATCTACTAGGTATGTTTGTTATTTTTGAATCTGGATGTTGTTATGGGTTGCAGGTTCTCTGCGCTGAGTAGATTACCTACCTAGGTTCCTGGTGTGTTTTTTTTTGTTTCTGTTGCTTTTATTGTTGCTTTTACTGTTGTTTTTACTATTGTTTTTACTATTGTTTTTACTGTTGCTTTTACTGTTACTATTACTAGGTAGGTTTATATATTAGGATTGAATGCTACTGGGACTTCTACTGGGACTTCTACTGGTATTGGGATGGGTAGATATTATCGGGATCCTGTTTATTCGTCTCGTCTGTATAGATACTCATATACCTTTGATGAGATATATATCCTCCCAGTTCTTAATTCATTTTTATAACTACTATCTAGGTAAGGAACTAGGTAGGTAGATAGGCATCATCACATATATCCCCGTCATCGAGTTCCACAACTCGAAATCAAAATCAAAGATTTTCAATAGAGATATACCAACCAACTAACTAAAACCCGTCCACATCATTCCACCCCTTCTCCCATCCCTCTCTTCCTGAATTATCCCTCCCATTCAATGTTCCCACATATTCCCACCCCAACAATCTCCCTCACATTACCATCCTCACATTACCATCGAGGAGCGCTGCATCTACCCGCGCTGTGTTCCTGAGTTCGCGCTGTCTCTTTTTGGTAGGTAGTTGGTAGGTATTCTTACGAGGATATTTATTATTTCATTTCATATCATATCATATTATGCTACTTCAGCATCGCTTTGTTGTCTTGTTATTGCGGGTTGTTATCTTTAAGATGTTGTTTTATGGATTTATATATATATACGGGTTTATATATGTATAGATATAGATATAGATATAGATATATCTATCCCAACCCAAAAAGCCAAAACACAGAATCGGAAAAAAAAGGCAACCTGCATATTTCCACCACAGCATAGCATATCCACAGCAAACACACCACACATTTAATAACAATACCAATAACCCATACCAGCTAATACAAACCCGCAATCAACGTCACATAAACAATATTTCCAAGTGGGTATGTGGTCAAAAAGTGTGTGCTGGCAGCGGTGCGTGTGACGGATGGGAGGGAGGGGAATGTTGTGGTTAGATACTAGATATGTGTATGTGATGCGCGGTATATGGTGGTGAGTGGATGGTATTGTTTGTGTTGTGTCGAATTGTATCGTATGTATGTATGTATGTATTTGAATATCGTAGTGTGCTGTGCTAGGTTGGAAGCTGGAAAGTTATCTACTGGGTATTTATTCGTGATTACTTGTATGTTACGAGTGGGAATGAGAATGAGAATGACAATGAAGTTGAAGAGCGAGCTCGCTTATTTACATAGATATTTTATAACGTAGAGGATCAGATATGCAGTGCATAATTGATACAAGCTGTGTGATGCTGGGTTCTCAGGAGGAGGAAGAGCTGGTTGATAGTACTTACCTGGGTATAGTGTTATGCGCATATATGTATGTATGTATATATGTATACATGTAGTGCCCCCCAAAATTTCTTCAAAAATACTCCATCTAGTTCCCTTACAATAACACCGTCTCGAAGCTCAAAATCATGTTTCGCTTGCGGGAGGGAAATCAAATCATGATAGTAAGTACCCGAATTGGAAGCAGTGGATACTCGGTCTCCGTCTCCGTCTCCGTCTCCGTCTCCGTCTCCGTCTCCGTCTCTGTCTCCGATTTGGGAGATGAGGGATGGATCGATAGATAAATATGCAAATGCGAGATCCCGTCGATATGATATAATATGGTATAGTGCACTGCAGTATGACGGATGCGGGTTGAAATTATGGGGATGGGGCTAATTGATTTTGTTAATGTTGAGGATTGGAGAGGGTAGGAAGGTGAGGTTTGTTTGGTGCGTAGGTTGCAAGTTTGCTAGGGGCGTTGGTGGGTATGCTGTGTGTGGTATATCTTGTGCTCATAAAGGTTTGCAGTTTGTGATGGATGGAAATATTTGTATACATACTACCTACATAGTACATTGGATGTAAGTAAGCACTTGTTTTCCAAATTATCCTCTTCGCCCTCGTTCCTCCTTTTGGCATTGCCATGGCTATATTCTTTAATTATTCTTCCAATTTGACCATCATCCTATTCTACTCTTCCTACGCCCCTCCCCCACAACTTTACTATGCAGTATTTCTCCACAAATATCTCAAGCTCGTCCCTCCTGCCACAGTTCCCAGTAAACCAACCCAGAATTCCGTCACCAAACCACCCTCCAAACTCCAGTGCACCGTTAAAGGTGCATAAGCCAAATTGACAATTAAACTCTTCCTCCACCTCTCCATCCACTCTCTATGTTCCTTCTCTTTCTCTCCCTTCATCTCCGCCATCTCCTTGTCTCTTCTTCCATACTCGATGCCCAACTTCACAATATCAAGTCCCACATGTACCATCCAACATCTCACACTCCAGATCCCCGCTTTCGCCTGCTTGCTTTTATCCCAAGAAAGTATATTTTTGGAACTGAGATATGCGCCATTTTCCAAAACTTGGTAGCAGAGATTCGCAAGTACTTGGATCTGTACAATCTTTCTAATCAATGTATCCTCGGGCGGACTGTTCCACGTCGCTTTTGCCCATTTATAAATTGCGAGAAGCCCCCAAAGACGCCCAAATGTCCTGAAATCGGATATCAATGCACTCAGTGCCTTGAATCGAGTCGCTAATAACAACAATCGAGAACTGGGTACGGGAATGGTAGAAGGTGAGAGCACGATGGTAGTATTAGGAGGAAGTGCAATGGCTTTTTCGATCAGAAGACGAGCGGCTTGGCGGATTTGATGGAGGGAGAGACGGGAAAGGAGGTTGGAGGTTAGGAGGGAACTGTAGCCGATTGTGCAGAGGAGAACATCGGTTCCGGAGGGGGTACTCAAAAGCTTGGAGAGGTGAGTGAGCACGCTGTCGGTTTTGGAGAGGTATAAAGGGAGCCAGCTTTGCAGTGCCTGCGGTGTGGGAATCTGTGGGGGAGATGGTGTGGGGATGGGGAGAGGGAGAGCAGATGCGGGGGAGGTTTCGGCGGGTGGTATCCCGCTGATTTCGGACATGCTGGTTATTGTAGATGTAGATGTATATAGAGAGTTGAGTATATGAGAAAGATATATACGCTAGTTTGGAAAGATGTAAGAAGAGAGACGAAAAATAAAGGTAATTCCAGTTTTTGTTTACTTGAACATGGATAAGGTGCAAGGTCGGGTGTAGATGATGTTACGCGATAATACCGAGGTTCGGAGCTGCAGCTTGCTAGCTTTTAGCTTATCTCCAGGGTAAAGCTCGGCTCTTATTTCGATTTCGTAACTTCAAAGGAAGGATGAGCAGTTGTTATTTATTAGATGTCCACATTATTGTAAATGAAGAGATGGGAATAGAGTGAGTGGCTGAGTAGTGAGAGTATGTCATTACGTATGTTGACTATAGTAAGTGATATCGAACAAGGTACGATTTATTCATTACTGGTAGGTTGGAAACTCTGGTCTGTTTGAAGTCCTATTTGAGCAATTCAAGATCTCTTATTACCTAGGTACCCTCTCACCTCATCTGGGAAGGGTCAACCACGTATGAGTAAGTAGCGAAGCTATGCTATGTATCTCCAAACGATTCACTATGAAGGTATCACTCCACGAGAGAGGAAGCTATATCACGTTTCGAGAAAGCATCTTGCAAAATCACATCACAATCAAGTCAAACTCCAAATAGATTCAACGCTTTGCATTACTTTCAAAATGCCTAATCGCAATAAAGAACGCCCAAATTCAAAGATCCAGACTTTAGTCCGCAAGGTCTTTGCAATTACCATCGAACATACGATAGTATGCAAAGCCACCTAAGCGAAAAGTCTATCTATACGGAAGACCAATATAACTACTATTCCAAGGTAGACTCACCTGAGCCGCAAAAGCATCGCCAGCAATGCTGTTTCAAATCTCCACGTATTGACTCCTCCAAGTTCTTCCATTAATTATCTGTCAGATTCAAAGATTCCGCAAAAAGAAAAATCCAACGACATTGGCTAGTAGCCAAGAATCTCCAAAATCATATACGCGAGCAACAACAATGCGCTCAAATCTATACACCTCCCAATGCCGCAGCTGCATTCAATTTTGCCAATTCGGCCTGCAACTCCTCTAATGGTCTACCCAAACCCCATTCCCGCATCGCTAAATTGGGTCTCAAGACCATTCGGAAGAATCTCTGATGTTGCACACATTTATGGTCCCATTTCTCGGCCTTGACGTCATAACCAACTCCAGCTGCAAACCACTGCAGTAAACTGACTTCCGGCCAGTCAGATGTTAGGTCTGTGGGGCAGACAAAATATCGATGAGATTCAGTTTTGCCGTAGTCTTGACGGGAAGTGATATGAATCACGTATGTTGGGGGAGGATTGGTAACGAGTGGATTGTTGATTAAGTTGGACGGAGAAAGGACTCGTTGAGGAACGAAAGGTTCTGGTTCTGTTTGTGTCCAATATGGTACGTGTACAGTTCTGAAATCATCGAAGGAAATGTCGGCGAAAGGTTTGAAAGGAGTTGAATACTGAGTTGGTCCCAAATCTCTAGTGAGAGCCAGGGATTGGTGCGACTCCGACATCTCAGTGGCTGTCGAAGACTGGAATGACCCATACGTTCCATTCCGATCTGGAGAGAGTGTTGGCTCAAATGCCCAAGGAGAATTTGGAGATGTTCCACGGCGGGATGTTGCAAGAGGAGTGGGAGACTGCGTAAGAGGTTGCATGGCTTGCATTGTCGCACGGGATCTCCACTCAGGAATTTTTGAGTCAATGATGCTTGATCCGAGATTAGGAATGCCCGACGGTGGGGGAGCATTAGGTTTGTTTCTAAGCAATTCCACGAAAGATTGTCCAATCCCGGAAGAAAAAGATGACATCTTAGAGTTGGGCTTTGAAGATGGTTGTGAAGGTGGTGGGGTCATCAGGTGGGTTTCAAATGCCACATTTCTATTTGAAAAGGAGCGGAAGCCTGAGCAATTCTGAGTTAAGATCGCTCTGGCCGGTGTAATGCAGGGAGAGATTGGGGGAGATGAGGGTAACCTGAATGCACTTATCAATGCTAATGGGGGGGTAGGAGAGTTCGTGGAGGCTAATGAAGCAGGCGGAGCTAGGTTAGCTGGTTTGTGATCAGGATTGTAACTTCGGATCATATCCGACAGCGTCATCGAGATAAACTCTGATTCTTCTCGGTCCGGGATGACTGCTGCACAAATTTGAGCAGCCTGGCGTTGAAGTTCAGCATCTTCACGAGCTCGGACCATTTCAAGATGATCTTTGGTTGCCGATAATCGGGCTGCAAAATTGAGGAATGACTGGTAGATGGTTTTGTGAAAGTGCTTGTTAGGATCATGATAAGGTTTGTCGGAGTGTCGAGTGTCGACTTCTGTGCAACAGTCGCAGCAGAAGATGTTGTCAGGAAGTGACATTGTTTCTGAACCGTGAGTCATGATTTGGTGTCACAAAATGTGGTGTTTCATATAAGATATCAAATATTTGATATGCAGGAGGGAGTGAGATATAAAGATAGAGGTATGAGAGGTAAGTCAGTGTGTTGTTTGTTGATATTGAGAAGTATTATTGAAAGCAAGTTGCTTGGGAGTTAACGTTGTTCGAGGTCTTGGTGGTGTAAGGAAGTTGGAGGTTGTATGGACTTTCAAGCCATCTGAAGTCCTTCTTATAGAGACCGAGGTGTGAGTACGGGTTTGATACGGTGGCTCGTGAATCGGTATTTTTGGAGGTGTGGAAAGCAGATGAGCGGACTGCGCCGCGGCATTCACTATTGTCGGGTGGAGATGCGGTCAACATTTTATAGGGGAATGACCTGGGTTTGCGGGGCGAAATGGAAATTCATTTTCTTCGTCTGTGATTCACGCTTATTGATGGAGATCAAGGAGGAACGGAAAAGATAGTTTAGTCAGAAATAAATGAGATGATGAGGGGCAGTTGCCCTATAAATGAATGATAGAACGATTGTCTTTCACGACAACAGGGTGAAACGGTTTCGCATTTTCCAGTGAACTTAATTTAATGTTTGTGTACATGACAACATGTCTATGACTCTTTCTAATCGATAGTCACGCGTCTTACAATCCGATCTCGGATAGTTGTATCAATTTATATTCACCAGTCAACTTACAAGTTGTTCTTTTTCTGAATGTTCACTGTTGGCCTTCGCATGTTTCCGCGTGTAAAGGGGGAGAGGGGGCCAATCTTTCTTTTGTGTAAGTGTCAATGGTTATAGAGTTCATGAGAGCAACGTACACATACTTTGCGGGATTCTTGTAGCACTCTTCTCTATATTTTGCAAAGTATAATGTAATGTAAGTAAGGATGTAAAAATCGGCATTTCAGAAAATATCATTCTTATCTTTCCTCGATTGAATCTCCTGATTGACACACTACATACACTCTCATGTTCTTTTAGAATACAACGAGCAATAAGAGACGATAAAACAAGACGATAACTAACACCTGTTCATCTTCCGGCACTCCATTCATATCTATGATAATGACTTCCTGACCCTCTAAACCGTTTCCGTTCTACGTAGGTACCTAGCTAAAGGTCAAACGATAGATACATAGATACCCACCCCCTTATCATCAAGCGAGAACGTTCATTTATTACCCCACTTCTTTACATCTGGGGTATCCATCTATTGAGATCCTATTGATCAACGCGTTCTCGTGTTGTGAAATGTGTATGTGGATATGTTTTTGTTATTCTTCATATTCTCGAAGATAGGTTCAGGGACTGGGGATCTTTCCGTGTGCCGGGAAAGATTGATAAAGATGATGAATGAAGAGGCTCGTTTGTCTGTCTACAACTGTGATTGGGAAGGAATGTGAGGTCTGAAATCTGTTTTGCATGGTTAGAAATTAGGCAGTGTTATGGATGCTGATAAGTAGATTTGGGGTATTGGTATGTAGATGTAGGTAGGTATGTGGGTAGTACATATTCGCTGTTGACATGGAGAGTTTCTTGGGGGGGGGGACTGGGTAATTAGGCATCTCTTTGATATTTGAAGATTAATACATCAGAGACATAAGGGCTAGGGCAACGAGTGGCATATTGAAGAGAAGCAAACATTAGAAAGAATTGTTGGAACTCTGTAAATTAACTCTCTAAGCAATCAATTAATCAATCAAGGGATCAATCATCAAATTCAATAAATTGTGCTCGCCAATGAATTAAAACAGACGATCCAATCACATTACCAAGAATTTGCTATAAATGGTGATTACAAAATAACTAAACAATCTTTGACCCCGTAAACACATACTGAAACAACAAAAACGCGTTCTCGAAGTTCTTCTTATCCCATTTCGTTAGGGATGTGTTTACTTGGATGGTCCAATTCAAACTCGTATCACTGCAAGTAGACGAAGACTTCACATAGTAGTCTCCGATTTTACTTCCAACCCAATCCCTAGCACCCTTAGAACTTGCGATGTCAAGTCTATCGCGCAGTTCTTCGCTGTGAGTTATGAAAGTGACGTTTTTAACCTCCAAGGCATTCTGTCTTCGACACCAATAAGGAAGTTTCTTTTTCAAATCTCCAAGTTTCATACTTGGTGCATCTGAGCCAGTCGTCTGGGAAGCTAATTGATCACCAAAGCTCTTCCAATCATCAGCAAACTCGTTTTTGAGATCGAAAATCGCCGAAAACCCTTGTTGTTTCCCTTCCGCTCCCGTAGCTTTCATCACTTGGAGTGTAGCTTGGTTCGCTGCTGCGCGTAGTGAAGGACCTCCTTCATAAGCTGTATATTGTATGTGTAACAGCACGTCGGTGATAGATTCGTAGCTGAAAGTCCTAACCGGTGATGGGAGTTCCAGTCGCCATTTTGAGATAACGCCTGCACCCTCGAAAGGCATGTATTGAGAAGCAGAAAAATCGAGTTCAAAAACTCCGGAGTCTACATCACCGGAGCTAACGGCAATAGAGGACGTTGGAATTCGATCGGTTCGAAATGTATCACCACTTGCAGATTGAGAGGCAACATAGTCGGTTGCACTCTGGGTAACGCGGTATCTATGCGATAGCAGTGTCAAGATAGCATTGGCATTGCAATTAGCTTCGAAAACCGCAGGAATCGACACAGCCACTGATCGTATTCTACGCATATAGTGGCCGGGGAAGTCCATATCGAAAATTAGCTCGTCTAATGAGAAATCGCAAGATCCCGTGATTCTGAAATTCATCAGTGCCATAGGATCAATCTCTTTCAGGGATACAGTTTTGGTGATATTATAGTCCGCTGAAGTATTTCCCGCTTGTGCAGCCTCAAGCTTTTTCAAATCCCAAAATAGATCCTGCGCGGCAAGCAATCCATCACGTGAAGCATCCCAATAACCGGCTGGTTTGATGATTGAGCTTTTGCAACCAGCTTCGAATGAGAAGGCGCTTTGTGTCCGGAGAGCTGCATCGAGAACCAGATTATACGCTTGAAGATACAAATTCCTAAGTCTCTTTTCCATCCAGCTGTAGAGTTGCTCGTTAGTGTATTTGGAACGATACCATGTCTCAGCCTGAACAGCTTCGTCTAGTTGGGATTTCTGCATATCGAGCTCTTTCTGAATGGATTTGATCTGTATCTGCTGTATCTCAATTTGTTTATCGATGGATTTGATCTGGCGCCCACTAATATTTGCTTGGAATCGACGATCTTGCAATTGTGCTGCAAGACTGGCCTTCTTGTCGGCTTGATCGGCTTGGCTGGCATCGAGCCCAGCAAATCCTCTCAATAGCGCTGAACCGGCTGCCACAAACTCTGCATACTGAGTACCGCCAGCTGAGATACTAGTTCCAACGCCGAGAGGCTCAAAGTCCCCTTGTATTGTTGGTAACAAGTACAATGGAAGAGCCACTGCGTCTGTGACTGTAGCTAGGCTGTTCTTTGAGTATGCGGATAGAGACATTGTCATTTGTAATTTTTCGTAAGGAGACATTCGCAGTTCATCGGATGACTGTACATCAATGTTTTGTGGGACATCAGTCCAATCGTCGCTAGGTTTGGGAATTTTCGTATCTGGTTCACCAATGAGTTTGAGATAGTAATCTAATTGTGCTTCTTGAGAGCTGCGATCCATCAAAAGCGATTCAATCGTCTTTTGTGCCCCGTCAAATTCGATTTGCTTCATTTCCAACATTCCTTGCTGTATGCCAGTGTTGTTTCGAGCCATGATGACATTGAGACTCTCTGCATCTTTCTTTTCTATTGCTGCCAAGAGACTTTCTCCCAGCGAACGTACTTCGGTACACAAGTTCAAAGCTACGCTCATGAGAGCTGCAAAGCGTTGATTAGTTAGTGGACCATCTCTTTGGCCGGAAATCATGCTCAGAACATCAGATATGCTGAGACCTTGCTTGCTGAGAGCCACCAAGTCTCCACTAGAACATTGGGAAGTCAGTAACTACTAAATATGGAAATAATTGAGAGGAAAGTGAAAAGTCCTTTGAGGATAAGGAAGTTGAGAAGATGTAGAGGAAGAAACATGGGACGAGAAGGGAGATAAGGGGGGGATAGAATGAAAGTCCTGGAGATGCTTACGGATCAATGGGTGGATCTCTCAGCGCGTAGATCACCGGCTTTCCTTGGATATCGAAGGAATTTCGAATGTTAAAAAGACGTTGCTGCACTAGGCTTCGCATTGTCTTGAATTTAGGATTCAAGGGAATGGAAAAATAATCTGTCTTCAGGACGCAAGTAATGTTCTCCATTTTTGGATCAGTGCTTGAGACTGTAGCGTTTCCTTTCGGTACTATGTTGAATGAGAACGGCAGGCCTAGATTCAGTGAGACTTCATCGAATGCATTATCCTTTGTCCTTAGTTGTGCATACGTCAGCACCTTTGATTTTCGATTTCCAAGATCTGGCACATTAGGTGGCTCAGGTCCCAGTACTCTAGCTGCCTCTATGTATCGTTGAGTGGCCAATGGAAGACATTCGGATGTGCCTCGTCGGAATTGTATGTCTCCAAGGGCAATGAGGATCTCAGCATATTTCATGATAATCCATCTCATATATGAAACAGGCCGACCACGCGCGGCAGCATGCACTAGCGCACCGTATGAACGTCTCTCTTTAATTGCAAGCTCGATCTCCTTCTTCAGGTTCGCCAAATCTAGAGGATCGAACGAATTTTCGCCTTTATTCGACATCATGCAAGCCATATCTTGGAATGGTGGAAATTTCCAACAGGATTGAGCGCTTATTGTCTTGTCGCCATTAGATCTGTCTACTTTTACGGATACTGATGGATCAAAGACAAGTCTTGCGATTTGCAGTGCTTCATCATATTGTTGTGTAGTGGACAGCCGATCAACTGCCAAATACACAGCATGTATGCCAATCTCCCAGTTATAGATAGCAGTTGGACGACCCAGTTCGTGATATGATGCGTTTTGGCTGCCGGCCCCATAACGTTCTTTTAGCTGGTCTGCAGGTGTTAAAGCTAGATTATTATAAATATTTCCTAGTGGATCGACACGGTCGGTTGTATGTTCCATGAGCTCATGAGAAAACGGATGATCCAGCTGTACAAGCTCCATATCGTCTATTACTCTTTGAGTAGTCCAATGGCGTCCATCCGTCGGGGTGAGTTCTGTTCTTGGCATATTAAAGCGGCTTAGACTCATACCATCGCTATCTATGGTGCTTACTACAAGGGCTGTGACACGTTGCTGTGTTTTCGACAGAGTCCAAGTGAGATCCTTTTGATCGTAGGACTTTAAACCATTCGGTATCCAGATCAGAGGCTTGTTTGGGAAGGAGGGATCAATTTCCAGAGCAGTTGATTTGATACCGCTGCCTAGCACCTTCTGGAAGTAAGTTGGAAAGTCGCCATGGACAGATGTTGTTGAGTCACTGTTTATTGTACTGATCTGATCGTTGAAGAATATGAAGCTGCCAATTTCGTTGAAGTCAGTATCTCCTATTGCCGAATAGTTTATCTTCATTGTCATCTTGTTATCATCAAAACTTGGTTCAAATCGAAATTGTGATGCAGAAGCTACCAAACCCACAGTAAGAGTTCCTGCCGACACACGTTTGGGTGCCCAACTGCCTCTGATAAGTTCAGTCCAAGCCATTGAGATTTCCCATACACGTTCAGGGGCCGCTATATCAGGCGGTTTCCCGCGTAAATCGTCGAAAGTGGTGACACCTTGAAGATTGTTCCCTATATTCGTAGCCAAAGACTTCGCCATGATTGATGGCATAAAAAGATAAAGTCGACCTCCAATTATCTCGGGGAGCAGATAGCTGCCAATGTTCTCGAGGCGATGTCCTTCCCATTCTGTTTCAATCGACGGAATATCCATCTCAATCTTGGTCCACGGCTGCCAGAATATCTCACTAGTTGCCAAGATACTCACAGTGCGATAATAAAACGAATATGGCGCGGTACGAGTCCGCCCAAAAATGTGGAATATATCAGCCTGCTTAAATTCGGGTTCGTGGACATATGCAACAATGTCAAGCTTCGAGATTTCATTCAATCCATACACATAGTTTTGAATAGCGTGCAAAAACGTATCGATACTCAGATCCTTCTGAAGCAGCGCAGCTTCAAATTGATCAAATAACTGGCTCTTATCATCTCGAAGCATTGGATCAATCCAATTTTCGGGATAGAGAAACAGCTTTCTGTTAGCTTCCCAGAGGGTGTATTGCTGCATCCAATCCCATTTGTCGCGTCGCAAATCTGTCATCGCGACGTCCTCTTCGAGCCCTAGCAAACAACGTTGTGTATATAACTGCACAACTGAGATTGCTTGTTTGATGCGTGATGTTCGCAATTGTGGACCAATTTGCACATCAACAAGGAAGTATTCGAAGAGTCCATCTGCATCCCAGATATTGAGATCTTTGATGTAGTCTTGTTGCAATAGGTAATTCACAAGGGCAGCACGCTGGGTCTGCATGAGTCCATCTTCAAAGTTTTCCTGTTGTGTGGCGGTCAATCTGTTCTGAAGGTCATGTGCAGCTTGAACGTAAGAGTCTGCATTATCTAGCTGCTGCGCAGGCCTAGCTAGATCAAAGAGTTCGGCCATGGGAGGCATGGAGTTGATGTCAGATACACCGCCAAGGCTGCCATAAAACAACACAATTGCGTTTAAGCCCAAGAAGTTATCGTAATTACGTAACGTTGCCATCAGATTTGCTGCAGTACAGTTCGGATATTTTTCGTTCAAGGCGCTTTCTACAAGCGTATTATTCCAGCCTGTACTTGCCGCAATTTTCGTTACAATACTGCTTACATCAGTATCAGTCGAGCTAGACAACCAGGAAAATAGGCTCATCAGATTATCGTCTTTGGTGCTAGGGATACAAGTATCCCTCAAGACGCAATACTCTTGGAGCTGGACAAGATCTTTTAGACTCGGTGAATTGAGGTCGATAGCCAGCATTTCGAATTTCAGTCGTACTTGACGGTTGAAAAAAGCGATCTCTGTCGTAGTCAGCTTCAGGGTTTGGCAAATAAGTGCTGCCTTGCGAATTGCTTCAAGAACACTCGTTGTTCGCTGAACTGTCGCCGATAATAATAGCTCTTCGTCGGTAAAAGGCGTCGGCATTGATCTGCATGTTG
The DNA here is from genome assembly GCA_004786125.1 of Botrytis tulipae. Taxonomy (NCBI): domain Eukaryota; kingdom Fungi; phylum Ascomycota; class Leotiomycetes; order Helotiales; family Sclerotiniaceae; genus Botrytis; species Botrytis tulipae. The sequence goes on from PQXH01000129.1 coordinate 82,249, forward strand.
ACCAAGACACTTGAGAAGAATCAAAATCGGCTTGTAAGAGGTATGCTTGACCAGAAATCATGCGAAACTGGCTCCATGCGTTTGCAGATGCATCGAAGGGCATCTTAAGTCCGTTAATGGTCATCTCAGGATTAGTACTGGTTCCCGTGTAATGTATCGTGTAATCATCAGTGGTTGTAGGTGTGAAATATGCGTCCAGATTCGTTTCAATCGAGCTTTCGACGGGCACGCTAAGACTCTGTAGAGCAGTCATAGCGGATTCGAACCCACTGCCGTCCTTGGTTGGAACTTTAACGACATCCGAAATAAGACTTGATATAATCAAAACATCAACGTCGAGTATCTGGTCTTTGGTAGAGTTGAGAATGAGAGAAGTAAGGAGATCTTGGATAATGGTCGGCTTAGCCAAGTCAATAAAGGCTGCTCTTCGATTCCGAAGATAGTTTTCTGCGGCAATAGAAGATGCATCTGGAGAAGAAGATTCAGAGGATTGAGACGGTGGCTCCTCCCAATCATCTAGAAGAATGTTACTCTGTAGCTTCCCGCTGGAGTCGAGATTGTTCTCAAAACGTGATATGATAATGTTCTGTGGAAACAGCGAAGTCGCCACCAAAGTAGCAAGTGCAGTTTTGATTGCGGGAGAGTCTTCACTTCCATCCAAGATCTTCGCCTTTTCACTTGAAGTCAATATGCCACAGAGCTTTATTTGGGCAGAATATATCGCTCCCTCAATAGAAGGAATAATCGAAATCTTGTTTGGCCAGCCCTTTACTAGGCTAACGAGTGAGTCAAGGGTCGCCTTGTCAGAAAGTTTGATATAGCTTGTCAGAATTTGAGTGCCTAGTAAAATGTCAGTAACTTAAAGTTCCTAATGGTCTGGTCTGAAGTATTTCAAATACTTCAATTAAATTTGACCATTGGAATTACACGGATTGTCAAGTGCAATTCCGTTATTTCGGATATCTGAAATCTTAAATGAGGTTAGAGAATTCACTAACCCTCAATGAATCCTACAATTGTACTTGCTGTTGCTGTATCAAATGTTCGCCCAGCACAATCGACAACAGTTTCTGAAGTTGGGATGTCAACTGTAGAAATAGATGAAAGTGACTTTTTCAGATCCACGGTCCCTTCTAAAATAGCTCTGGTGAGTTGTAGCCCGGAGCTATCTTGAACATCTTCAAGCTGGGTAGTCTCGAAAACATCGAGAAGTGATTCGATTGTCCAGTTTGAATTCAACAGCTTTTTCCACATTTCTAGCACTTCAAATGTGACTTCGGGGCTTGACAAAGGATTCTCCTTTGCTTCGTCGAAAAATAGTTTGAAAAATAGAGCACATCTTGTTGCAGGAACAGACAAAATCTGAGAAACAGTAGTATAGCGGTAAAGTTTTGACAGAGTGCCGACAGTCAAATGAGAATCAGAATAACCTGTAGCTTCAAGCAGATCTTTAAGATATTGAAATGGCCATTTTAGGCTCGCGCATACACTTGTACCGCATGCGTAAATTTTGAACTTTGAGCCGCCTGGTTCGAAGAATTCTTCGCCGTCTTTTGGGATTGCGAAAACTTGCCCTAGAGAAGCACGGAGAAATTTGCGGTAAAGAAACGAATCTTTACCAAAGGCATCGATAGGGCCCCATAAAGGAAGTAGAGCAGCGGGTTCAATTCCACATAGATTGTTCAACTTGATAATAGACGCAATTCCATTGAGAACGTAAACTGAGATGGGTCGTGTGTTGGGGGCGGTAGTTACTTTGAAATCCGGAGAGAGCTCCATCTCGTTATTACGTAAGCAGTAAATTGCTGCATCAAGATCCCTCGTCGACCATCCAAGCTTAGCCTTCAGGCGTAAAAACGACTGAAGGTCTCGGCATATGGTAGTGTTCAGGCTTTGAAAGGGCGGTTCTGACGCATTGGCTAAAAGTCTGAGGTCATCGATGAAAGTACTGAACTCTTTCGATCCGGTTTTGTTGATGATCACTAGGTCTTTTCCGAACAGCTGAGTCTTGACTAAGTCTAGGATGTCGGGAAAATCTAGCCCTGATCTTTTCATTAGCTGTTGCTTGATGTACATTAGGCCAAGTCCACTCGTGGACTCTAGCATTGTATCTTCATCCTCATAGCCCCATTGAGTGGCAGTATCGCCTTCCGGTGGCCCTGTGGCTATGGGTATGATATCACTTGCCAATCCTTCGAGCCAAGCGGCAAACCAGGCAGGGAAGAAAGTTTCACCCGTGATGGCAGCAAACTCTTTTTGGTGTAAATCCAGAATTGATGCCGCAATTTGTCTCTTCAGCACCTCGGCCGATCCACGAAGCAGCCCAGTTCTCTGCTCTCCAGAGAGCTTCCCACGCGCGACCTGTGTTATGTTCTCGAAGAGAAGCTCGGGTGCTTGAAATACCTCGACCAGTTGAGTATAAGATATCTGGAATATGTTGAAATATTCTTTAACAGATGACCACGCATAATCGTATGGGAAACAGGTGAACGGGTACATCTGCTGGGAGACGACTTTGGAATAAACTTCAAAGTCTGTGTTTCCGGGCCGATAGACTGGTCCGTCAGAGTGAACATCTTGCACGCAATCATCTGCGGCACCTGCAGGTGTATTAAAGACAAGTATAGAATCTTGCTCGTCGGAAGCCGGTGCAGACAGCAAAGATTGACTTTTGTAGCGAATGTATGATTCGAGTACTTCATTAACAAGATTTATATTAGGAATCAAGGTTTGTGAGTTTGCGCAACTGAGCTCTAATTTTTTAAGATCTGGGCGCCGAGCTGAAAGCAAGTCTAGGAGACTGCTGTTTGTTCCTGAATCTGAAACGGCAGTTGTATCTTTGGTTGTTGCTCCAGCTCGACCTGTAGGTACAGTGTTGCTTAACAAGTTCAAGAGATCTGCGAAATATGCAGAAATAGAAGTTATGGAGCAACATTCCTCGCATGTAATATTTTCGAGACGAAATATATCCGTCAAGTTGTTCCAAGATTCTGGAGGACCGCTAAGGCTTGCTAAGGGCCGAATTGGCTTTACGGTATCTTCCGTTGAATCTCCGTCATCGTCCACCGGCTGAGGCTAGGGTATCATACTATCAGCCACATCAGCCTTACCTGCCTTCATCAGCGCCAGCCAAAGTTGCTCATTCCAGCAGTCAACACGCTCAGCGCAATCGTGAATCTTTAGAGCGTTCGCGGTCGATGAGCCTGCGCTTTGCAGATCAGACCTGAAATCATTCTTCGGCTTGCCTGTGATGCTTCGTATGGAATGATACTTTGAGTCGTAAAGACGAGGAATATCCAATGGGTCTTCAACGAGATACGAGAGAGTCTTTACAGATCTGACAAACGTAGAAGCGGAAGTGATCTCTTTGTCGGTCAACGGGGATTCATCCTGCGGAAAATACTCCTTCAACATACTGATCAGCTCAGCAGAACCAAGTTGAGCTTGACGCTTAACCATCAATTCTAAAATGAGTACTACAATGGTACGTGGGCGATCTTCGAGGGTAAAGTCGACATTGTCTCTGATCATAACAAGTATAATGATGAGTGGCTGATCAGCAAGAAACCTGGCCCGCACTTGATTCACATCATTGGCAGTCAAATCATCTGGGATTGTGTTTGATTTTGAGGCTATCAACTTATCAAGTTTGTCTTGCGGAAAAAGTACTTTCGCAAGATCCTCCGGAGTAGCGTCTGGTAGTATTGTCAAGAACGCGCCACAAATCTCCTCGTCGTCGTCGGTATAGACCAACAATGTCTTAATAAAGGTAAGGTATACGATGGCATTACAAGGGACAGTCCACTTTCCGAGAAAGGCATCAATCGCCCCCCTGGGATCTCCAGGCTGATTGATGTCTGCATCGGTCAACTTCTGCGTAAGATCATCGCTGAGGATACTCTTGCCAACGACTTCGATATAACTCGGCGACATGATTGATTTTATGAGCAGACTTCAGTATAGGAAAGTGATTCAATGAGAAGTTTGTTGCTCAAAACCCTATATCGATGTGGCTAAAGGCGTTTCTTTTAAGAGGCTGAGAACTGAATTTTCCCGAGTTTACTGAGACTACATCAAGGTCTTCCTTCCAAGCTTCGACGAAGATTGGGAAGAACAGTACGACTTGTAACGTGTCAATCTAACGTGTCAATCAATACATTAGTGATGCCGTTGATCAAAATTCAGCCAGTGTCTAGGTTTTGCGGCAATCCAGCCACCACATATCTCCACATACATCTACCATCCGTGAGTGAAACTTTTGCAAATTCCCTCTGCTTGTAATACATGTATCAGGTTCCGCGCCTGCGAGCCTTGTATCCCGTGATATTTCACATTGTAGTTCAAGTCACATACATGTGGCAATACGTGCATGAGAAATCCCGATGATTTTACCGTAACTGGGGAGCCTCGATTGGCATTTGAGAGAATGTGGTTGAATTGAAGTGCAAGCTTATGATCGTGACTTGCAGTTACAAAGTGGAGTGGAGGGCTTTTACTTGCAGACATATGTTGTCGCCGTGGTGATAGGGGCCCCAGGGTTGCGCCTACATAAAAAGACACTCCATGCAGCTCTACGAATAGTAGCAATCCGAACTAACAATACATTATTCAAAATATACCTGCAGCAACTTTGAGACGTAAATTAGTGCCTTGGGTTTACACTCCCCATATTTCCATTCAATTGAGCTAGATTACCTTCACTCCTCATTTTCGTGTTTTTGCTTTGTTCGTCGTTATGCATCTGAATAATACAACACTTCCAGCCTGGTACCAGATATCTACATGTAGAACCTGAAGGCAGAGTTCATCCCATTGGATCAAATTCGACTCTTTTCTTTATCAGATATCGATGTTGTGCACGATAAGGTAACCTTTTATTTGTATGTATTGGATTTCTGATTCGGATATCCTTTCTCGAGATACATTCCTAACCTTGGACAGATGTGAATGTAAGATAGTATTCAATCTATATAGCAGCCCGATCATATTTGTTGTCACATATTGTTTTCCAATTGACTGTCCGTTATCTCCAGTGTCACTTTTTTCTGCAAAGCCAAACAATTCTGTCAAGCTGAAGAAAAACAAGTATCTGTAAAACCTGTTTGCGGGGAACTATACTGTAGGACATAAGTGAGGGGAAGTATGACTAGTGTCACACTTTGTGTTTCTCGAAGCCTAACTTCAATTGATATCTCGTAGCATTTATGTTGCTGATTCTGTTACATGCTCATTCATGTAGTGTTTGTATCTGTACTTGTACTTGTGCCCGCGATCAACAACACACAAGCAATGGTTACTACTTGTACTTATACTCACGATAATAACACACCAGCAATGGTTATTATCAAGAAGAAAAAGTCTTTTATATCCTGCTCATCTAGTTCAACTGTTCATTTGTTCCCTATGTGCCACTTAAGTCTTCGACAACCTCTCTTTATTCTACAGAATGTCTGGAACGTTTAATCCCAGATATTTATCTCTTGGTGGCTTTAACCATGTATGTGCCATATCAGAGAAAGCTATCAACTCTGCCTTGGGAAGTATTTTCGCAAAGCGGCCATCTTCAGCAGGTGAACTGCTTTGGGAAAATGAACAAGCGTCAGATGGCCAATTAAGATCAACAATGCTGGCACCCCAAATTGAGCTTGATGTGGAAACTGTGAATAGTCTCAATTTCAAGCTGGCACTTCGGTAAATATATATTCCTCGCTCAATGAGGAAAAACTATGTATTGATTTCATTGTCATGACAGATTTGATAAGGGCCAAATTTATTTTGGCCAGAACACTTATCAAAGAATTGATGGTTGGGTCGTCATTTTCAACCTCGTCTGGCCCAAAGAAGCCACCCTCAATGGGACGAGAGATCAGGCTGCCGAGCTCGAAAACACACCTGAGACCGTGAATTCTACGCAATCCAGTACCATTGGTCTCAGTCCAGGGGAATACTCTATTCATCGGCTGTTAGCCATCATTGCCTGTTCGTTGGCCGATACATTTGTTTAAAAAAAGCTAATCATCTATTTGCAGATCTTGATTGGGGTAGTCCTGTATGGGAAGAATCCTATTTAACAGACCAAGATGGATCCAAGGTTTACCTTGATATATGGGCAGCAGATTCAAGCAATAATGCATTGTATAGTCAGGTTCAGCAGTTTATACGAGAGTTAGGACTCTCAAATAAACACGCATCTTTACTCATGCAAAATATGCAAGTAGATATACCTAGGCCCAAAGGTGATATTCCCTTCCGCAACCATCTCCACTAGCAAACGCTGACTGTATGTAAAGTGAGTGAAGAAACAGTCGACTTCGGTAAATTTGTTCTAAACATCCTCCAAATTTGGTTTTCTGACTTTGATCTAAGCTCCCAAAATGCTTCGATTGCAACAATACCCATATATCAACCCAGCTAAACAGGGGGTAGAAGACACCGGATCCTCTATGACTGGCCAAAATGGAAATCCTTATAACTGTCTCTGCTTTTACGAGTTTGATTTTGATCAGGTCTCGTCCTTTCCAGAGGATTCTATGCCATTTAATGGAAACTTTGCATGGCCTGGAGATGGTTCAAAAGTCGAGTCTTTGGGAACATTTGCCATCAAAAGCAGTGCGTTCCCTACAAGCAATACTACTCTTCACTACCTTGTGCAATGTATCTGCCAAGAGGTAATTGCATACCCTCTTCCGCCTCATGTGATTGACAAAAGGCCTGGTGAGAATACAATGTATTTGTCACAAAGGTTTGCCAAGATCGATGACATGACCAACGATGAATACAATGATGTTCAACAATTTCAATCTGAAGAAGGATACTATGATCTTAGTAAGTCCTCTGATGTTCAGTATTCCTGGTTGAAATCAGTATCCGCACTAGGAAACGAGATATTCTCCTCTGAAGGAGGTTGGAAGGTCGACTACAATTTGACTGCCGAGACATCCGTACATTTAGATATCGGACCGTCAGATTCCCCCATTTTTACACTCAGCGGACATGTTAAGTACTTTGGTTCGATCACTTGGCCCCAAGATGTGGACAATGTTGCACAGTCTTATCCGTAAGCATTATATATAAGCCTCTTGAATCAGTACAGATGCTAACCTATTAAAGTGATTTTAATCATAATGTAGACTGGACGGCCACATTTAATATGGACAAATTAGATTCGGATGACCCCACTGCAAAAATCGGCAAATGTAACCTCGACGGAGTGGACGATGAACAGCTGTTAGTTCCCTCAGATCTCGATTCTGTGGTCCCTTCAGATCCAGAATCGAGCTGGGATTATTTCTTGAGGGGTTATAGGAAGATGGTTGGCGGAATACTTGTGCAAATACCCGACATGCTTCGTTCCCCAGATGTCAAAGTGGCGTGTCCAGGAAAGAATGAGCTTGAGTTCGGAACCGCTGCGATGAACGCAGTGGGCGATATCATTGTTCCCATTCGCTATTTAGAGTGAGCGAAACATCTCAAATATAAACCAACCCGCAAATATATTCTAAAAATGAAGTAGGCCAGATGCAAGTCGAGTCACCTGGATTCCTACGCCAGAAGATCACCCCCAGAATACAAACACGGCTACAAATGTGGTTTATACCTCTGATACATTTGTCACCAAAGATACTCCGCATATCACCTGGACAGGCTCGGTGACCTACGACGCCGACACAAAACAAGCGAATCTCACACTCCAAGGATCGAACAAATCTGGTGCAAAATTAGCCTTTAAAGCAGTTAAGGCTACTTTCCTGAGAATGCAGGCTGTAAATGATCATTGTCTTTGGAATGCTGATTGTGGTAGTTGGAGTCAAGATACAACTTCCGATTCACATTGGTCGATCACAAGAGATAGCATTCCTCAGAACCTCAAAGCAAAAGTAGAGATTGTGAATAACGAGATGCAGTTTACCATTTCTCCGCAAGGAACTGCCGGTTACGCTGATCCAGATAGATTTTTTATATCTTCAGGTGGATCCTTCGCCTTGAATTTGAACGGAAAAGCAAACACAGATGGGAATGATGATACCTTTATTGTTCAGATGACTGAAAATTGGGCTGGCCTTACAGTTTCGAAGCCAATTAGTGGACGGGCAGATGCTTTCATCGCCATAGAGCTCAAGGCGGATGGTTCAAGCACAACTCCCTCCATCATTACTCAGAGCGAGGCTGATACTGAGCGAGGAGTGAAGCAGACATGAGTTGCTGAAGGATACCTCAAGCGGAATGGTCAAATTTCATTTGATTGGCCGAGTTCTTTGATATTAGGCTGCGTGGAGTGGATATGAGTTGCTGGATAATTTTTCAACTATGACAGCAAAATTTCATTTGATGAGCTGAAATTTACGGAAACAAGATTGAACTTATTTGACCTCTTAGCTAGCCGATAATTTGATTTCTACTACGACTGCTACAAAAATATATAATTTCGCTATTTTGCAGAAAAAACTGACCATGCAATAACAAGTCACATAATAAACCTCAAGAGGAATGCTGGGAGGTTTGTAAAAGAAAAAAAAGGGCAAAGTTTTGTGTCTGATCAAGCCCGACAGCGAAGACGCAAAAAGAATGTCGTGTAGCTATATGCCCGTCCTAGGAATTCACCTCTCTCCCAAGACATAAAACCCTCTTTATCACATTCCAAGGTTAATCTCTTTCTATCATTTATTCAATATTTTACAAATCATATCTCAAAGATAGCTTTCAATCAGAATCTATATAGTTGAAATTTAAAATACTCTTACCATAATATTTCCTTCTAGAAAAAAAAACATTCTGTTTTCCTTTATTCCATATTTTACATCATAATTTAGATATCTCACACTTTGCATACCTCACATATCAAATATCTCTAGATTGGAATGCTAACCTCGGTCGAAAACTTGTGACGGTCGACGATCACATTCGTGAGGCCATTTTCAGTGAACGTCTCGTGTAAGCGAGTGATCCAGCTGCCGAAGAGTCAGACTAATGTACTGGGCCGCAATCCGGCATATACTGGCAAGTGGATAAAGAATGTCAAATTTACCCGCTAGTGATGAAACTCGGACCAGGTCTGGTTTTTCCTAGCGTAAACGTGTATTCTCGGAGTTGCTTAAGCTCATTATTGTCTTGGGATGGCGCGGAAAGGGTTCGAATTACTTCCCATGTTGCAATATACCATTCAACCTAAGAGATATAGCCTCCCGGCTCTTTCGCATGTGTTAGCCAAGCCTTTTAGTATCACAAAATTCGTTGCTTACTTAAAATTTTAATAAGATTCTTGAGCATAGGGACAGGATTTCCATCCCTTATCAATGTGATGAATAGCTGGACATATATGATGTCATACTTTCCCTAAAGTTCCATTGGCAGTTCTGCGAAGATATCCTGCGTTATCCATGAGATATTTTTTGGTAGCCAGTCCTTTGGTGGACATTGGGTAAAACTAACGTCCAAGCCATCGAGTTGAACGGTTCAAGGCAATGTATATGCGAGTTCGATAAGCCAAATTCTGAATGGGTTAATGCACTTCGTGGATATCAAAAGTATCAAAATGCTAGAGGGATCACAAGGAAAATGACATACCCTGTTCCAACACCAATCTCAGCAATCTTAAGGTCTTTCGGTGTAGTTGGGATACTAGGATGAAGTAGGTAATTGATTCCGTCCTTCCATAGGTAATGTTGTAATATAGTTCTTTTCACAGAGTCAATACCAGCCTTAGTAGTAATGGATTAGAAATGAAGTTAGTGGAGGTAGACAGACCTTTCATTGACATTGAGCCCTCGACATAGCATGTAGCCTGGCTTTGTAATAGGAGTATCAGTCATGTTGTTTGATGAACGGAAATTTCAAAAGACATATGCAAGATTGTTGCTCGAGGTTTATGACCGAAGCAAAAAAGATATTAGAGCTTGTTTGATTACAAAATCCGCATTGAATCCGCTGAAATAATCTGTTTTTTGTGCCACCACGGATTTTGTAGTAATAGCAATCTGTTTTAAAAAGAGTGGATTATTGATCTATAGTTTTATAATTTGTATATCAAATTCGTTAAATAATCTATCAAAATGAAAGGAAGTGAAATATGTATATAGTATATACACAAATTAGATAGGGTAATTCAAATTTTCAATATACTGCCGCTATTTGAATAGTTAAATAAGTGAATGTAGAGATAGCTTTATTTAAATTTATATATAATTATAAACTCTAATTCAAAATAAATCTATAGTTTCAGATTTTATTCATTATAACTTTAAACTTTATATACTAAAATTTTAGGCTTTAAAGTCTATAAAGATTTATAAAAAGAATGAATTATTTCAATAAATTCAATAAAACTAGCTTTTTCTAGTTTTTATTTTCAATCTACATTTTCATTTTCTTATACAAATTGTCACAGGTTCACTAGCGTAGTAGATGCTTAGTTATCTTTGCCTATATATGGCATACTTATATAATACTATCTTTAACCTTTTTATAGAATATTATATATTTAATCTAGTATTTATTTCTTACATTGTAATAGTATATTCTATCTTTTTAAAGATTCTATTGTTATATATAAATAGCAATTCAATCTTGATAATAATATTTTAATAAAAAAGCTTTATTTTTGTCTTTATTTTTATCTTTATTTTTATTTTTGTTTTTGTTTTTGTTTTTATATTCATTTTTATTATTGTTTCATTTTTAGTAAAAACGGTGGATATATTTGGTTTGTTATTTATAGAAAATAAGGTTCAAATATTCAATAGTTTTAAAGTAAATATTCAAATTGTTTTTATTAAATAATAATAGTTTGCAAATGAACTTTCAAATATCTTCAATTTTAATCTTCGAAATTCAGTATTTAGTTTTTTTAAGGATAAACAATTATACTTATATTATTTATATAGTATTATTAATAATTCATTAGAGTCACTTTACAATATACAAATTAAAATGAATATCAATTTAAATAATAAATATACAATTCTAATTGATTTGCAAAACCAATTATAAACTCAGACACAGCTAAATATAGTATTATAGAATCAGCTTTCTCAACTAATACAGAATATATCAGTTTAGGTTTTCAACTCATTTGTTAATGCTTGGTGACAAATCTTCAGAAATCCGGAATTCTTTAAAGAAAAGAAAACCGATGTAATAGTACAACAGAATAAATATTTTATTTAAAAATAAAAATTATAAATCTGCTAAATGATTAATATTATTGTATTTGATATTAAGAAAAAGAAACTTCTGTATATAGCCTTCTTTATTAAAGGATATACATATCAAGAAAAATTGAAGAATATTAATAACATTTTATAAGATAATTTGATTTATATAATTACTACTTTGTTCCTTAAAAAACTTGATAGCTTTTATATTATAATCGACTTTGAATAGAAAGTAGTGATTCAGTTCGATAAACTCAAGATGCTAAAGAAACAGGCCTTTTCAATATTTTATATATAATTGGAATACTTAGGTAATCAATATTACAAATCTAATTAAGAAATAGTTTTTACTTTAAAGCAAAAAGTCTCTAAAAAATTAAAACTTATAATTTGTATGGACTTGAGTTTTTGTATTTTAAATAATATTGAAAAATAAAGAAAGAAGTTTATTATTTGGAGTTAGAATTACTGAAAGAATAATTATTACAATATTAATTTATCAAAAAATAATTACAATTAATCTCAATTCAATATATCTATTTTTATATTTGCTATTATCTTATATAGTAATTCTATGGAGCTTGATGTAGTCAAGTTTCAAAATAGAATATAATAATATAAAAAGAAGCGCTATTTTGGTTTTTGTTATTACTATAAGAAATTAGGTTATTTTGTTTAAGATTGTAAAGTAAAAAAACAAGTCGATATATAAAAAGTAACTAGAGGATATAATATAGAATTTCTAAAAAGGGTATTAGGATATAGTTGTAGTAATATTGAAAAAGAAAACCAATAATTCGGCCGAGGCGGGTAATATCGAAATAATAATAATTACAATTAGAATAATTTTTGGGAATATGATTATCAATAGTAGTTCTATATGTGATAACAGTTTAATATATTCTATGGTTATGTTGAAAATAGTTTTTTAGTACTTTTAGAGAATGTCTCTAATATTTCTCTATGTAGTAATACAATATCACCACTATTGTCTAATAGTATATACGAGTTTCTGGGAAATGTATTACCTTTGTAATAAATCGGCTATAAAGGTCATTAAGAAACGAGGAATGAATAAGATATATTATAAATAGTATTAAGCTATTATAGTTTAACTCTATAAATAGCAAATCTCTACTTATTCAAATTATTATATTTCTAATACATATTTTCTTCTTTAATATAATTAATTTAATTAATAATAAATACTTTAATAAAATATTTACTAATCATTTTTTTATTAATTAATATAAAATTCATACCCAACTTTTACTTTATTACTAACAGCTTTATTTAACCAATAGTAATATAATAAATATTATTACGAAATACTTTATTATACTTATAATAATAAAATTATATTTAAAAACCTAGATATTTTTTATTACAAAACTTTTCTTTAATATATTAGTTATTTTTGGTTTATTATAATTACAATATCATAACCCATATATAGATTGAGCAAATATAATACTTTCTTTCACTTTTCGATACTACATAATACAGTATTATTGCAAGGGGAGCATATATTTTTAAATACCTATAATCAAATCGATTTAATAATAACCTAATAATATTTCAACTTTTCAAAATATCAATCTAAAGATTAAAAGAGCTCTAAATATATTATTACTACCTAAAACCATTTTTCGAAAAACTTATAAAGCAAATGATTATTAATCATCATATATAAAGAATAATAACAAATTTAATAATAATTACAAATTTAAAGATTTTGATATTAAATAAAACATGTTTATTAAAGTAATATTTATTTTTAATACGAATTACTACTATACAAAGGCTTATAATAGGAATATAGATATATAAGTATAGATAGTATAAAATCAGTTAAAGATATATTCAATAGTAATAAATAAAATCGTAGAGCAAAAACAAAGAAAACCAAATTCAACAAAGAAATTATTATTATCCCTATTAATATCATTATTAACAATTTAAGAATACAAAACAAATCTAAATATAAAAAATATTCAATAATTATATACCTTGAATTTTATCTTTTTCTATTAATAGAATAATATTTATATAATACAAGTTATTTAGAACAAGTTAGATTAGTTTATAGTATTCAAATACAAATTTAATTATATCTCTAATAACTTTGTCAAAAATAAGCAAAGTTATAAAAATATACTTCAAGGATATAATAGTTTGATAGAAGTATTCTTTACAATATTATTGTATCTATATAACTTTATTCGAAATTATTATTAATTAGCTTATTTACAAAGAATCTTTAAAGTTAATATATTAAAATTCTTAATAGAAAAACCGAATCTCAGTAATGAAAAGATATGAAATAGATTCCCTATTTGGTTTCAAGATAAATTATTAATCTTTCTTTTTTGAAATATTAAAATACTACCATTACAAAGAATTTGGGATTATAGAATTAAATTAATATTAAATAAAGAACTATCTTATTTCAAAAACCAGCTATTATTATTATTAGAACTTGAAATAGTTTGGAAGTGGATTAATAATAATCTTTCTAAAGGATTTATTTAAGAATCAAGATTTTGTAATATAGTATTACTCTTTTTAATAGCAAAATCGGAAGGCAGAATCTATATCTATTAAAATTATCAAGAATTAAATAATATTATAATAAAGAACTACTACCTTTTACCTATTATATATAAAATTCTTAATATATTATATAATATTAAAATTTATTTCAAATTGAATGTTATTATTGCTTTTAATAAACTTTATATTGTAAAAGGAGATAAATAGAAAACAACTTTTATTATATATTTTGAGTTATTTGAATTTCTTATTATACTTTTTGAATTATATAATATATTAGTATCTTTCTAGTATTATATCAATTATATATTTTTTAATAAACTTAATAAATATTATATAGTATACCTTAATAATATTCTTATTTATTCTAGTAATAAAATAGAATATAAGGGGTATATACAAGTAATTATCCAGAAACTCACTAATACAGATTTATAAATTAATATCAATAAATACGAATTTGAGATAATATTTATATAATATTTAGGTCTAATTATTATTACAGATAATATTAAAATAAATATTAATAAAGTCGAAGCGATTATATCTTAAAAGCAATCTTTTTTAGTAAAAGATCTATAATGTTTTTTAGGATTTACTAATTTCTATTAACGATTTATAAAAGACTTTTCGAAAATCTATTATTTTTTAAATGATTTGTTATATAAAAATATCTCTTAGATATAGAATCAAATGTATAAAAATACTTTTGAAATATTAAAGTAGGCTTTTATAACTACATCTATTCTTATATATTTTAATCATAGCAAATCTATTGTTTTAAAAACTAATACTTTGAATTAGACCTTTAAAAAAATACTTTTTTAATATAATAATAAAAATGTTTTATAACTAATGGCCTACTTCTTATTAAAACATTTGATAATAAAATATAATTATGAAATCTATAATAAAAAACTTCTAATAATAATCAAGTTAATAAAAGAATAGTAATCTGAACTTCAAAGTTTATAATAGAAATTCAAAGTTCTTATAGATTATAAAAATTTAAAGTATTTTATTATAACAAAAATCTTAAATCAATGATAAGTTAGATAATCTGAGTTTCTATTTTAATATAATTTCTGTATTATATATAAGCTAGATACTAAAACTATTCATTCAAATATTTTGAACTGCAAATAGGAAAATAGATTAAATCTTTCAAATTCTGATAATAAGCAACTGAAAAATAGAAAAAAAACAGTTTTATCAGTGCAGAGGTTTAATATTGATTTATATAAAGAATTGATAGAAAAAGTAATATTAGCATTTATAGATTTAATAATATCTATAGAGGATAAGTTTATTAATAAATTAATTGATAATATTTATATGAAATTTAATATAATATATTAATTAATAATAGTAATTAAAGATTTATATATATAAAAATAATCAGTAGAATTTTAAAAGACTATAAGAATTATTATATAGAATTGTGGGGTATTTAATAATAGGATATATTATTGTAATAAATTTTGGATATTATCTAATAATAAGCTGAAAATATAAATTATTTATAGAATACACTCTTCCAGCCCGGTTAATTACTTTGAATACATTAAAACTATCAATATCATTTTTCGAATCTATTAGTAATTAAATATATATTAGAAGATTAATATATATATGCAAATATATATATTATATATTTATATTAAATTATTAAAATTAGTTTTACCAGGGTTTTTAAAACCTTTTCCAATCCTATTTCGAGTATAGTCTGATATATTAATTGATTATATTATATCTTTTTCAAAAAACAAATATTATAATTTGGTATATAAGTATATTTTTATAATAATATATAAACTAATAAAGATGTGTTATTTTATTGATATAAGGATTTTAATTATAGAAAAACTAGTTAGTGTATTTATTAATTGGATATATACTTTATATAGTATATTAGACAATATTATTTTAAACTGAGGTATACAATTTATATTAGAATTCTAGATACAATTATTAGAAAAACTAGTAATAACTTTTAAATACTCTTTGGCCTTTTATTTATAGATGGATGGGCAAACAGAATATATCAACTTAATTCTTAAGTAATATCTATATACTTTTATCAACTTTTATTAAGATAATTAAATGGAATGGTTACTATTGGTAGAGTTTATCTTTAATAATATAATTTCAGAAATTATAGAATATTCTTTGTTTTTTGCTAATTATAGTTTTAATTTATATATTGGTATTGAGCCAAGTAAATTCTGCTTATTAGAAATAATATTAGTTTAAAAGCATGAATTCTTTAAAAATAATAAAATGGCCAATAGAATGAAGAGAATTCTGAATCAACTCTAAGTATTTACTAAATAAGCTATAGATATATATAAGAAGTAAGTAAATTGATATTGAATTAACTTATTATAATATTATATAAAATAAAAGGTATTTGTTAATACAAAGAATATAAAAACCTCTTGAAAAGCAAAGAAATTGAATAATAAATGGATTGGACCTTATGAAGTCATTAAAGTTTATCTACAATCTTGTTTTATTCAATTACTAGAGAATATATAAATTTTCCCTATTTTTTATTACTCCTTATTTTTATTAATATATAACAATAAATGGTTTCTAATATAATTCCAGATTAATAAAGTAAAAGTAATTATTATATAGAATAAAGTTCTTAAAAGAGAAGATAGTGAAAAGAAGCTAATTTAGAAATAAGTATTCGAAAGTATTCTAAATAATTATAATGAAGATGAATATTACTATTTAATCAAATAAAGATATTATACTCCAATTTGATAATTAATCTCAAATTTTAAGAATAATAAAAAGATTATAGCTTATTATTATTATTTACATTCAGAAAAGCTAGGTCCACTGAAATGAATATTGGAAAACTTGAAAATTAAAGTAATTTTAATTCTTATATAAAAAGTTATAAAAAAACCTAGAGTATTTAAGTGTTTATTATAATAAAGAAAAGTGTGATTTGCTTAGTATACTTTCTTTTTTATTTTACTATTTTATCTCAATTTGCTTAAAACAAGTAAATCTTAAAGAGAGGAGTATTATTATAAGTTCACTAATGTAGTAGATGTTTAGTTATCTTTGTCTATATATAGCACACTTATATAATATTACCTTTAACCTTCTTGTAGAATATTATATATCTAATCTAGTATCTATCTCTTGCACCGTGATATAAATTTATTAAAAAACGTGGATTATTTAGTATCATTTTAGAGTAATTTATCTCCTTTTTATTTCAAAATATATTAAATTTATTGAAATACAAATTATTCAACAAAATCCGTGATTTAATATTCAAATATAAATTCAAAATCCGTTTTCAAAAAGTATGGAATATTCAGCGGATTTAGTGCGGATTTGTACATCCAAACTAGCTCTTAGTCTGTACTTTATACATTCGTCGGGAAAATTCTGAGTTGGCCTGGATCTAATACTCATGCAAAAGCTAATGCATCCGGATGCGCGCTGAAGCAGAAGATATATTGGTTGCCGGCGTAGTACCTAATCTGGAAGTGCTGAGTCAGATCCACTAGGCTGGTTGTATAACATCAGAGCATATGCAATGTAACTGAAAAAGTGATCAAATTCACTTGGGTGTCAATATTTGCAACTACTTGGCAGAAAACGTCAAACAAACATCCAGCGAAATGCTTGCAACGCATATCTGCGGTTACTCAAAACTTCTCTCCTGCAGCTCTTCTCAAGGCTTCCGCCGTCCATTCTGGATGACTGATCATGAAGCAGTGGCCACCCTCCTTGAGTCTTTCTACAACGTCAAAAGCGGTTGGATTCATCATTTGTGCACCCTTGATCATCATTTCCACCACCTGAGGTGTGAAAGAACTCTGATCAACCTCGCCATACAAGAATGTTGAGGGAACATCCAACCAGGCCGCATAGGTTGCAGTGCTAAAGTATACACCGAGATTTTGAGGGAGGAGTTCGGGAATTAACTTGTCTGCCTTTTCGGATGAGATGTCATTATAGAAGATTCTCTTGGCGTCTTCTGGCTCAACAGTGAAAACTTCATTCTGCGGAGAAGAATGTAATTAATTATGAATTTCGTTGACTGTAGGTACGAGAAATTACTTCATGAGTTGGGTCCGGGTTGGTTGTCTTACCTCGGTATCAAGTTTCATCCAGTCAGGCATTTTAGCATAATCACCCTTCGCTGCCGCCTTGAAGCCCGGAGGAGTTTCGAATCCATTGATGACTACATATCTAATGAGACCACCTTTCAAGCCTTCGGCTTCTTGATCTTTCTTGGAGAGACCCATGGGAGCTTCGCCTCCGGGAAGACCTGAAGACCTGTATAGGAGTGAACGACAAGAACAACTTCCTTGCCAGCAGAGACAAGTTCAGTCAAGCATTCTCGAATGCCATCTACATCACCATTAAAGTCTTGATGAGATGGCTTAGCGCCGGCAGAGGGTAAGGCAAGGCTAACGGTGGGGTATCCATGCTTCTCGAGAGATTGCGCGACTTCGGAGTAAATGAGGGGCTTGTGCCATGCACCAGGAACCATAACGATAGTTGGCTTTGCCATGATGAATTGTTTGATGAAATGTTGTATGTTGAAGAGAGATGGAGATGAGGAATAACGAGAAAGCATGCCAATAGAGGGGGTGCGGGGTGGTAGTTGATAAACCACAATTTTCAACAATAAAACCAATAAAATACATGCCCAGTGGTCAGATTTTCAGGGGTCACGCCGACTAGCTGTGCCCCTTTGTAGCCTCCGCTTCTGCATTCACTTCTGCATTCGCATTCCTTCCCCGGACGTGGTTGGGTGTCAAACGGGGGGCTATTCACCCATGCAAGTAAGTATACCGGTATAACTGTAGATGGAGGGCGTAAGGACCGAGCGTGTACATACAGGATGCTGTACATCGTGCTGCAAATTCGTTTGGTATGTGGGAATGCTAACCTGGCTCTACGTCAGCGAAATAACAGGCGGGAATTGACCACCATTTGAAAGAATTTCAATAATTAAAATCTTCTTTCAATATAATATTAAATAATAAAACTACTTTCTATCAATATAAAAAAGATTCAAATTTTCATTTAATCTTTTCAATTTTCAATATTTAATTTGAAATAGATTTATAATCTATTAAAAAGGTCTTTTGAAAGGGTACTCAATTTCCGCCTGTTTTTTCGCTTATGTAGAGCCTGGCTAGTTAAAATAATTTTGATAGGGGTCAGCCGGATATCATTTGATAATCACTCTGACTTATCTTCACACAATCTTATATACTTGATTTTGCGTCTAAAATGGAGAGAGGCTCCTTCCCTTCTTGAAGCTTTTCGCACAAAAATTAATGTGGGGGCGACGATTTACTATCTAGATGGTCGAGAACCACCACCATCCATCCATCCACCCTTAAAACCCGAGAGCAAAAATCCAAAAGAGAGGTTGCAAAAGTGAATTCATCTGCCCGTTCTAGGAATCGAACCTAGGATCTCATCATTGTCACAATCAAATAACGTGATTTGGCACGAGTACTAGTGATGCGCTTTACCGCTAAGCCAAACGGGCTGTATCAGTTGTTACTTTAATAATTGGCCGATCGCAAATTCAGTATATTAATCCAAATCAAAATGTCTCCACTTGGTTAGTTTGACAGCTGTGGGACGGACAGTGGTCCATACTCTTCGCAAGCGAAAAACAGGCGCACCAGTGAGTGAGTGAGGGCATGGATTGATGAGACACCCGTTGACTTCTTAATTTCAAATACTTTTCACAAATTCATTCTTCAATTCTTCGATGTCAGAATTTATATTTTGATTGTTCTATTTCAAGTGAATGATTGTAACAATTTCTAAGATACATGAATGAACATAAAATTTCAAGTTCCTTCCTTTTGTAGTGTCCTGTCAGTTTGTTCACCGACCCGTGGCGGAAATTAATCTTTTTGAGCTTCCAAGTTACCTCAATAACTTATTCATTGAATTATTAATTCGATTCAGAATAAATATCAAAATCTGAAAAGAGCGAACGAAAAATTGAGCTCTCTTTACTTGAATTGTTTGAATTGTTATCATTTGATATTATACTAAAAAGATACCTGTATTGTTGAAGTTCTTTTAAATGATAGTCGATTCCCGTTTGTTACTTCGCTGATGTAACGACATGATAGTTTATCGAATGTGCAGATGTACAGAACATAGTAAGGTAGTGGGCAGGAAATTTAGCATGAATTATCCTTATGAAGGGTTTCTCAGTGTGACATATGAACACTGATATGATTCCTGTTGTGAGAAGTCAATGACAGTCGATATATATACATACAAGCTCAACACAAATCTGAAAGATAATGGAAATAAGTATTCCTAGTGCGCTCAAATCTCAAAAAATTGAAGAATTTCATAGAATCAAATTCTCGTCGTCTTACTCAAACCTAGGTGTTAAATCAATTGAGGGTTGAGAAGCTTTGAAGTTGAATCTGAGCTTCAGTCTCTCAAGTAACTTCGCTCCCTCCGTTATTGTCATTATTGTTAAGAAAATTGGCACATTCGATGAAATTGAGACACACTAAGCCTAATCTGAATTGGGAATTCAATTTTCGTGAACTTCAACTCTTTACAACAATCGCCAACTATCCTTCATACTCTGGATATCAAGATGCCTGAAAAACATATCGTCTCTGTGAAGCCTTTTACTTCAGATTTTGGATTTACACCTTCGAATGCTATGTCTCCAGCATGATGAATAACCTTCGAGCGTAGCTTGTTCGAACAAAAAAAGACAAACCTTACGGTGTGTACAATGTGGATTTTGGAAACCTTTGTTTGGATAAGCCAGATCCGGTAATCATCTTTATATCGACCAAGTTGCTTTGTACTATCTCAACCGGTTGCGGGATAATATTCAAGGTAGAAGTTATTTTCATATGGCCTTTGTTTAGCAAGACATCTCATACTGACTTCCTTCAAATTAAAGGTATCAAATTACTTCCAGCAAATTCACATAAATTCCAGAAATCACAAACTTCTCACCATGACTGCCTTGGTTGATCCAATTACAAAGAGAGGCGGGCTTCGAGAATTTGTGAGGACCGAACCAAGTTGGGAATTCCGTCTGGGAGACAGGTGGGTATTCCAGGGACGAATCCGCAAAACGGATAGAGCTTTTATTGCACATTTCAAATACGAAGACAGGGAAGGTGAAGACAACAATCCCCCTCACACCAAAGATATAGTTGCCAAGATCCGCTTCCGACAGTCTACTGTAGGAGGTCGACCCAATGGCTATCCGGAAGCTTATAGAGGGGTCATTAGTGAAGGAAGATTTCTTCAATATCTCTCTGGATACTATGCTTGGCGCCCTTATGACAATCGCGACTGCATACCTGACCGGCCCCATAATATTTTGAGGCATTATCGTGAACAACTAGTGCCGTCAGATGCGGACGAACCAATCAATCGGAATGTGATCTCATTCTTGGAATATTGTCCTGGTATTGTGATCAGTCGGACGCCCGAGGATAAGATGCAGTATTATGACTTAGATGTTTTCGATAAGCATAATAATACGTTCATTGAAGAGATTGATATATGGATCATCTTTAGGCAGTTTATGAGGATGATCCTGATGATGGAGTGTGGCAGTGAGATTCCGAGAAACTCTCGTCAGAGGCGGTCTATTTGGGATACACGCGACGTGGAGATATGTCATTACGATATCCAGCCGAGCAATAGTAAGTTCCCCTTGTAGAGTATGACGATTGGCTTTTCTGACATCAAATGTAGTTTTGATTGGATATAAGAATCATGAGAAAGACCGTGTTCCGGTACTTAAAGTGTGTATTACTCTATTTGCCTCTGGGAAACATGAATAACAATCCTCACAGCTGTGCGATTTCGGGGACGCGCTCGAGGTTCCTCAGTTTGTTTTACAACAAAGTGCTGGGAGGTATAGTTTTCCAAACCAAAGGAATGGCCGGCCAGGCTACCAAGCTCCCGTGAGTTACAAGAACTCCCTTGTATTTCTTACAAGATACTCATAATCTCACTATAGGAACAAGTCATCGCCGACACAGAGCATGTACATCCATTCCGCCATGGCTCATGCAGCAATATATTCCAATTTGCGAACATTATCCGTCTTCTAATGCACGGAAGAAACTTTGCTGACTTTGAGATACATCCCGAAGATCAAGCTTGGTGCGATGAGTACTTTGGAGACTATACCAACTCGAATCCAAGGACGTACGCATATTCTCTGACAGAGGGTCTAAGCAGAGTAAATAGACCTGGATATAAAGGATACACCGACGAATTAATAGAACTCGTGCAAGAATGCATGAACGAAAAGCCCGAACTTCGACCCCGTCCCATAAATCTCTTTCACAAAGTCAGCGACTATTTCCATGACGCCGACGAAACTTACAACGATCCCGATTACCCCGGACCAGGGGAAGATGATCTGCACCGCCAAAAACAACCTTTCGGACCTGAAGCACCTATAGTGAGATACCCACCCGTCCATCCTCTCTTCGGCCTCGCAACCCTAGCCCCCCCTCATTTCCGCACCCCGCAACCCAACTGGCCGAAAGACTATTCCGAACACTACGAAGTTGAAAATTTCGCCTGGCCGCCCACGCCCCGTACCCTCACCCCACAGTGGCCACGCGCGCAGGAATACACCGAGGATCACACCTACGTAGGCGACGATCTGCCCGAACA
Organism: Botrytis tulipae; assembly: GCA_004786125.1. Classification (NCBI taxonomy): domain Eukaryota; kingdom Fungi; phylum Ascomycota; class Leotiomycetes; order Helotiales; family Sclerotiniaceae; genus Botrytis; species Botrytis tulipae. The sequence goes on from PQXH01000129.1 coordinate 104,643, forward strand.
CGAACACGCTGTGTATCCGCGCTCGCAGCCGCAGGTTCCGGAACGATACCCGCATGGTCCGCCCATGATCGATCAGAGACCCAGTGTAAATATTCCTGATCGGAGAATCGATGCCCCAGGTGGTATTGCGAGGAATTTGGGCCTTTTGAAGTATTATGATCGCTTGGGTCATATGTGGATGGGAGAGGAGAATTATTGGAAAATGTTGGAGGCGGGCTTGGATCCTGAGACGTATAATTGGGGGATGAGGATTCCGGATCCTGAAATGGACGAGGATGAGAAGGCGTTGAGTGGGCCGGAGGTTGGGGAGTGACGGGAAAGGGGGATAAGGGTAATGATGCGCGTGTGTTTGGGGTTGGGGTTTGAGAACAAGGGGAAATGGAAAATTTGGTATATCCGATTCATGTGATAGCTTGGTTGCGTAAATCAAGTTTGGTGATTGTACTTAACAGTTTGATTCTCAGTAGATGAGAACGTAAAGATATATTTCCAGGGTTAAAAGTACAATTTCGTGGTATAGGAATAAGACTCACTCCATCTCCAATCAATCCGCAATGACCGCCCAAACAAGAACTGCTCAACCAGCCAAACAATGCAAACCAAGCATTAGCTAACCATTCAATTCAAAATCAACCAATAAAGGTATATCTCCTCGACTTCTCCGGTTTGCCTCCCAAAATCGCATTCAACGCCTGCCCCAACCCAACTGCATCATACCTCATTCCCGAACTATCATCTTTATCTATGGCTCCCACAATGTCCTCTCTCACCCTATTTTCAGTTCCATTCCCCACATCCTCACTCTTCACCGCATCAATAACCGGATTCTTCAATATTACAGCCGGTTCCTCTTTCCCAGAATCCGATCTTCGTCCATAGACTCTCACAGCTTCAATACCCAATCTCCTGAGCTCCGCCTTGTCTACCATCGGTGTACCTGGGCCTTCTAGATATACTACATGCGTGATGTATTTTTTCCATTCTTGTTCTTTTACTTTTTCAGGATGTTCTTGTTCGTGATCATGTTCTTCCTTTCCATTTCCAGTACAGCCGTGAACAATCGCCTGGATAAAATCTTTCGCCGTATACCCCGGCGTCTCGCGATCTAGACACCCATTCAAAATAAGGACTTTAAACTTAATTTTCGGATCCGCAATCGCAGGTCCTACATCTCTTAATATCAAGCAAGGGAGGATAGAAGTGTATAGAGAGCCGATACTATAAATTACGCAACTAGCGTCTTGGAGGGCAGAGAGGACTTTGGTATTGGGAGTAGGACGAATTTCTTGGCCATAGGGGTTGATGTACCAGATTCGCTCGATGGCGGAGGACAGCTCCTCGGTGTGAGATTTTTGAAAGAGGATGTTTTGTTTGCGAAGGGTGGGAAGAGAACCTGGGAGATTGGCATCTTCGATACGATCGTGGTATAGAAGGTCAATGGATTGACGCTTGTGGAAGGTGGCGGGAGAAACAGGCTGCGTGGGGACGAAGGTGGGGGCTATGGGGTGGGAGATATTATTTTGTCCGACAATTATTGTACCTAAGGATATGTTAGAGATTGGCTATGACGTATATTTCACGTGGGTAGTAGGAGCTGGGTGGGTAGATCTTACCGTCTCGTAATCCTGCAGAAATGTGATATGAAAAATTACTATTGATTGCCGGGATAACCTCAACATTATCTCTCACACCGGTGATACTTGATAAAAGATAAATTGCCGCCTCAAAACTTCCTGTAAATATACGAGCACCTGTTAAGAACAAGTTGCCTACAGAAGCCGATTGAAAATTAAAGACAGAGGTGGGACGAGCTCGCTTGACTATCTCGAGGTTTATGGTATTGAGGAAGGAACGAATTAGTTCACGCTTGGCAGAGGTGATGTCGCTCCATAAAGGAGAGTGACCTTCGACTATGGCTAGCCATTCATGTTTGGCTTCTTGGGGGGAGGGATCCAGACGATGGTTGAAAAAAGTGCTCAGAGCGGATCTTTCGGGATTGGTGCCAGTAGAATCTTCGGGGATAAGTCGGACTAGTCTACCTAGATATTGGTTAATCTTTTTTTTTGAGGTCTCTGATATACTTTGATTCGCATGATCATAATTGTCATGGGGCTCGACCACTTGGTAGAATCGAAAGTTCGACCGCTTGATAGCACGATGGCTCCAGTCAGACTGGATCCCATTGTAACACGTGACCTAAAGCACCCACTCAGATGAAGAGTCTTCATAAAGACTTGGAAAGGGTTTGATAGAGAACTAGCTTGTTCTAAAGGCACGTCGAGAAGCATCTGAACTGAAGTATATGAGATATGAACATACTTCTCACATCACCGATGCCAGGACCACCAAAGACACGAATAAGTTCAGAGGAAGAACCTCCATTATCACTAATTGGGATGACACTGAAGAAACATTAATTTCATTTCCTCATACACAGTTCCATGAGATAAATTTGCACTTACTAACTCAGAGAACAGGCCTTTTCTTCGGCCACTTTCCCAAAAACATCCACCAGACTGTTGGCGGCACTTCCGCCTGAAAATACAACGATACGACGATTCATGATTGAGACTTGAGACTTGAGACTTGAGACTTGATTTTTGGTGGTGTATGGATTTCAAGATCTAGTTTGAAATATTCAACTTTTGGGATTGGACAAGAATGAAAGCTTCACTTTATCATTGCGAGAAATTTGGATGGAGTGAGTCAGAGAATTGAATGAACAGATTTCGGGACACGTTGTGGTTTGTTCTTAGAAATGAAAAGGTAAGAGATGGTGAGGAGGAATGAGTGAACAGATTTAAGGGCACGGTGTGGTTTACTAGTCCCTGGCGATGAATAGATATGTTGAGTGGCAGTGTTAAATAGAAAATTTGAGAAGGGGGTAAAAGGTTGAGAAAGGTGATGGGGGAGTTTGCAATTGCGATATCAACAAAAGAACTGGGGAGCTCAAGGGAGTCGTACCTACCTACTTCGTCAAATACTTAAGTGACCTCAGGATTGATAACGAAACTCGATTGAACCGTTGTCGATTTCTTGTAGGATCGATAGTTTGTTGAGATAAAAATAGCTACTCTAATAGATACATCTAGCAGTACAATCAACTGATCAATTGTGTTGTTAGCTATAGCTCATATGGCAATTCGTAGGTTAGTCTATGTAGTGCGTATGTAGTTCGTGTATAATCGTGTGTCGTGTGGCAGGGGCAGGTTGGTGTAGAATTCCATTTACTCATGATAAGTGTGAATGGTATGCCAAGAATGAATAAAAAACATGAGATCTCATTTAGTTGTTGGCTGTCCAACATATATATGTTATTTTCACAACAGAATATTGATCCGTCAATTATTTATTGATTTTAAAAAAAGGAATTTGTTCTTGGTGTCTCGTTTATCTCGTCCACCCAAGGCGTTCTACTAATAGGAGTATAGCATGCTTTACCGGTACCTACATATAAACTTCAACATTGTACTTTGATCAATTGCTGCTTCACATAACAGGAGAAGTCTTGAAATCCCCTGCCGAGTTGAAATCTCGTCATTTTAAGTTGCTCCAGTTTGTTTAGAATGATTGAAACATAACCCAGGAGCCCAGGTAAGCAAAACAAATTCTAGAATCAATTTCAAGGGGGGTCTGGTGAAGTTGTGGCCGAAACGAACCCTTTCTTTTGCAAATAATAAATAAATTTGGGTCCGTCCCACATTGATATTTGGATATTCCTCCATATTACTTTGAGATTGCCATTCCCTTCTTCTCTGATCCATCTCCATAATTGCCCATACGGAGAAAAGGGCACTTATCGCCGAATTAGATCTTATCTACATCATTTCATCCCTTTCCGTCCACCAACAAGTGTCAGGAATTCATCCGAGTTCATTCTCTACGCGTTCTATACGCATTCATACGGAGTGTTCATAAGTTCACAGATATCAGTGAAATTGTACGGGGTAGGTAGCTAGTATACAATATGAATTGAATATACGATTTCATCTAGAAAAGTAAACAGCCCGCTTTATGATCATTCATTCACCCATTCATCCATCCTCCACAATTCACAGACAAGATATAAAGGAGACCGACCGATGTATGTATGTCCCAGGTAGGTAATCGTCAACGGTCAAGAGTCTATCACGGATACGTACCCTTTTGTAAGCTACAAAGCGGATGTGCCTACTACATCCCTAATACCTATTGTACTAGTTTGGAAACTATTACAAAAATAGCTTAAGGGAAATAAATCCATCAGCCAGTAACTTTTTATCATTCTATCTATACTTGTTGAAAATTCTTTGTAGCTTTCTTTTCTTGACTTCCCTACCTACGCAATAAGGTTGATTTGTTGGCTTGCTCAGACGACATATCCGGGAGCTGGAAATTCCAATTAGACACATTTGAGCTCAATTTGCCCAAATTCCCCACTCAGAACTTCATTTACAACTGTTTCTCAGCAATGAAAGCGCGCGAATGGAATTTACTTTCTTGCTAATATCAAAAGCATTTTTGTTGGAGGAAGTCTGAGGGTTTTGTTTATTTATATGCCGGCCACGAAACTATGCGAATGGCGCTTTGCGACTGACACTTAAGCTGCCATGGCATTATTAAATCCCACCTTCATCTTTGGGGTGATAGTCCTCCTATACCTATCCTCCTTTGTACTTTTCGCCATAATACGAATTATAACAGGAATATCTATTCAGCGCATCGGTTACCTCTCCCTGAGGAGACTCGCGTTTACGCCGAAAGATGGTATCAAGCTTGAGATTCGAGGTCTGGGCATAAACATTCATCGACCTACGTTCGCACAACCGACATGGCTCAGTATTGTTTTGACGGAGCTGGCGGTTACTCTGGATCTGAAGGTTTTGGATGGAGACAAATCGGCACGTATTCCTGAGGAGAATGGAGGGGCGGAAGAAGAAAAGAAGGATGGCTCAAGTCGCGAAGTCGAGTCCGAGATCAAACCACTATCTAGGCGTGCCACCTCCTTCAAGCCGCAGCGCAGCAAAATGTGGGAGCAACTTACGAGCATCAAGAATCGAATTAAACGTTTGCACCGAAATATAAATTGGATTCGCATGGTGGATGTCGTGGCCTCAAATTCGTCGGTCACCATAGTTGATGTTGGCAATATACAGTTGGGAAGTTTTACAATGGCAGTGGACACCAGGAGGAAAACAGTTGATCGTGGAAGGATATTTACACATGTGAAGAAGGCAAACAGTAATCAGCGTCCAGCAGAATGGATGCTAACCATCCGCAGCGTTCTGTTCACACCAGAAGGAGGGGATTCTTTGGAGGTATTGGATCACCTTACATTAAACATACACGGAATACTGTACAAGGAGCTTGATGGTCTGCGAGAAGCAGCAATTGCCTTGAAGCTAGGCCGAGTCCATATACCATATGACGATATAAGTACGTGTATAGACAAATACAAGGGTTGTCGCAAACCGCGCAAATCCAAGGACGAAAAAACTGCACCCAAGGAGATATCTGTGGCAAGCGTTGTCGGGGAACTCGAAAGGCCTGGCAGCGAAGAGGAAAACCTTGTCCAGACGGTATCGGATTCTAAAGAGTTTGCGAGCTCTATTCTTCGGGGTATAAAGGAAGTGCAGTTTGCAGTAAGCTACATTGGATTCAGTAAGAAAATTACGTCAATACAACCTTCAGGTTCACCAATGTATCTCAATGCTTCTATGAAGGAGGTCGGAGTGGATCTTCATCGTTTGGATCAAAAGTCTCCCGCCCACAGAATGTATTTTTCCTCCAAAGATATTGCCCATCAGGCTCTTATTGCTGCCCTTTCTATCTCTATCGGAGTTGATGATGGCCGGGGAAAATCCGACAGACTAGTCTATGTTCCAATGGCAACTACCACAATTCGAACTACATCTCTATCAAAAACCGTTCAATTTGCTACGGATAACAGTGCGGACGAGCGAAACGCAAATATTTTGTTCGCTAATGCCGTCGTTACATCACCCTCTATTGATCTTGATCCGAGACATCTCCCCCTTGTTTTAGCCATGACAAAATCAAAGTCAAAATCCAAGAAGAATAACACACCCGAAAGACATATACTGATATCTCGGTTATTACCTAAAGCCAATGTCAAATTATCGATGCATGAGCCTGTTCTTCGGATTGCTTTACCCCCTGTGGAAGAAACCGCAGACGAAGATGATTTTGATCTTATCATATCTTCTATTTCCTCCATATCTCTGGATATAGAATCTTCGCACTCCGCGGTGGGAGAATTGCATTACAGTCTTGGATCTACGTTACGACTACAATCCCAGGATCTCTATTACCAAACCTGCTCCGGATCTAGATTTGACTTGCTTCAAATTGAAACACTCGATCTGAAAGTCCAGGTCAGTGCTAATCCAGAAGTTTATGTTGTCGCTACGGGTAATGTTCAAACATTTTCGGTACATTTGGTTCGACCCGAGATTAGTGACGGTGTTCGCCAGATTGTTCGTCAGCTCAGGCTCAATGTTGAACCAGATAAGAAACCTCACTCTAAAACTTCTCGAGACCCAAACTTTATCCGTGCACTACCTCCTTGGTTGTTGCATTTTCAGCTACAGGGCTCTGATTTCAGCGCTGAAGTCGCTGGAATTGATGCATCGATAGCAGATGACACACGTGGTGTTGCAATTCAATTAGAATCTTGGACGGCCGAATACAGAGCCCAAAAAGTCGAGTCGAATGAACGAAGAATTCGTCGTCGTGCAGGAAGTCGTTCTCTTACTCCGGATCCCGAAATATTTCTTACCATGCCTCCCTCACCTAGAAAAAGGCGTGATCAGCACCCAACTGATGGTAGGCGATTGGCAGTCCACGTTCGTGGATTTGAGGCATTCGTCGTCGAGTCAACAGAAAAATGGGAAGTAGAGCCATTTGTTGCAATTCCTAAATTTGAGGTTGCTCTCTCGACTTCGAGCGACAATCAAGGACCAATATTCCATCTCAATTCATACGTGAAGAGCGTTTTGGTGCAATATTCGTTATATCGACACTATGCTTGCGGTGTGGCTTTGACAGTGCTTATGAAGGCATTTGTTCGCACAAGTGCTGATGTTGCAGAAGCTGAAAAGGCAGCAAGTGCATCAGCAGCAACATGGAAATCCGATCCTTCCACACTTCTATCGCCTGTGACTTCCCCTGGAGGATTCGCGTGGCCTGGACAGGACGATCATGAATTTGCTTTCGGGATCAAGGAGTTGGTCACCGTAGACTTTAGATCTACCCTGATCCAAATCAAGGCTCATCTGCCATCGGACCCCAAGCTAATGATCCAAATATATGGCGCCGACGCTGGTCGCCACAGGTGGTCGGCGCCTTTTTTCCATGCGAAGTTAATTCGCCTGTATGCCGAGGCTCCTCAAATGAAGAGGGTTTGGGCCAGAATTGCCAGCATAAAGTCGGCTAGAATCGACCTTCGCGAAAAACGCCACATGCGTTCTTCCGGTGAAATGCACGAAGAGAAGACCATAGATATCACAACCAATGCCATAAGGCTAGCGGTACCGCATCAGCTCGTTCTGCACACAGTTGTCGATAACGTTGTCAACACACTCAAAGCTGTGGAACAACTTCATCATCGGATAAAAACGGGTACTAACGAATACATTCTCAATAAGCATCCAGAAGGCCCGAAGCACATCCCAAGACTGTCGATACGTAGTAAAGCATTACTTTTCGAGGTAGAAGATGGAGCTTTCGAATGGAAACTGGGTGCTATATACAGAGCTGGTCTGATAGAGCAACAGCAACGCTTGGCTCGAGAAGCGGCATTTGATGTAAAAGCAAAGAAGATTGAAGAGGAAGAAATGCGCAGAGACACGCATCGATACCGAAACAGATCAGCACATCCTCGTGGTCGTAGCAACAACAAGGAAGATTCCTCAAGACGACACAAGAGCGCGGGCGATGACTTGCAGGAAGAGCGCTCACCTAAAACTCAACGAGGCCGGAAGTTTCGTTACGATCCTGAAGGAACAAGCGGGATAAGTGGAACCGCAAAGATATCTGTCTCTGAAGCGCATGATAGGCTCCGACGCCATAACGCCCAAAGCTGGAAGAGAAGAATCGACAGAGTTTATGGCATTGCAAAGGATGGCATGAAAAATCTACGTGGCGTCTTTTGGGGACCTGACGAACTACCTGACGATATGGAGGAAACTGAAAATATTTTAGAAGTTCCACAGCGACCAGCATTGATGAGCACTTTAATCAGTGACCTGCACATAACAGTCGATAAACCATCTTTCCCCATGAGCCAGCTTCCTGATTTTCTGCACAAAATGGGAAAAGGTATGCCGCGAGATATGCAGTACTCACTTCTTGTGCCAATGAATGTCCAAATCGATATGGGAGAAGCACGAGTGACGCTGCGGGACTACCCATTACCTCTATTGCATGTTCCAGCAATCAAGGCTGGCCAGTCACCAAGAATGCCAGCTTGGTCCCTTAAGACGGATTTTGTCATAGCTGAAGAGTTCCGAGGACCGGAGTCTGTTCGTCATGCAAAAGTCGATATCATTCCCCAACTTAATCATGAGCCAGGAGCGCCCAAAACAACAAGATTTGCCATAGATGTGCGCAGGACAGTTTCACCTGTTAAATCCTATTCGGACATACAAGTCAACATTAACACCGGGTTGCCTACTCGTATAACCTGGGGTGCTTCTTATCAACCCGCCATTCAGGATATGATGATGGTCATTGAAACATTTACAAAACCACAAGTCGATCCTTCTGAAAGAACTGGATTTTGGGATAAGCTTCGTCTTAGTTTCCATTCCAGAATTGACGTTTCATGGAAGGGGGATGGAGATGTTCATTTCACATTGAAAGGAACTCGAGATCCTTACATCGTCACTGGAGATGGTGCTGGGTTTCTCATGTGTTGGCGCAATGATGTGCGGTTGAGTGTATGTCGGGATGATGATCCACGCAAATTCATCACCGTGGATAGTGGCGAGTATATCCTTGCTATACCTGATTTCAGCCATCAAGCTCGCGCCACTGCCTCAGAGCAGACCGATAATGATAGCGTGTTGAGCTCCGACAGCTTCACACATGGTGCGACTTTCAAAAAAGTAGTCATGAAACTATCTGGCAATGTTCAGTGGCTGGTTGGTCTTATGTTTGAGAGAGATCTCGACGATGGGACACGTTCTTTCGACTTCGAGCCACATTACAATGTAGTGACAAAGGAAGTTCAATACTGTAGAGGTCCACCAGGTCAGGAATATGATGCTTTCCGTGGTTTCCGTAGTCACCATATTCATATGTCGATTGCGGTCAAAGCACCCGTTGACCGTGAATGGTCTGTATCAAATGTGGAGCCTTCAAGAAGCTACAACACTGTACATCTCACCCCTCGATTCTTCACCCATTTCTTTTCTTGGTGGTCGATGTTTGGTGGCACTATGTCATTGCCAATTCGACAAGGTTCGTTGTGGCCAGGAATCGAGAAGTCCAGCAAGAAATTTGGCAGACATCTTGCCACAATCAAGTACAATCTGTTACTCGCACCTCTATTCCTTAGCCACGTATACAAACACAAAGATGCAGAGGACTATTCTGAAGATGTCGTGTCTGCTACGGGTCTCAAAATGAGATTAGATAGCTTTATGCTCGACATGCATCAACGAAGAGAAGAGTTCATGACACAAGACAAAGGCCGAAACACTCAAACTAAAACAAGCGCCATGAAATTACATCGAGCACAACTAGATTTGCTATCGGCAGATATTCGTGCCATCTCTGCTAGTATTGCAGGAACGACACCGGAAGATCTTCAGAAGGCGTCTGCGCCTACTCTGGTATCCCAACTGGAACGAGGTCAAACAGATCTATCACATTTCGATATCCCAGACAATGATTTTACTTGGATTGATATGGATGATTTCATTGAATTAGACTGGATACTTCCAGCCGAGGCAAACCCAGAAACGAAGATTTTGCCTTTGGCATTTGCTCCACGTTTCACCTATTTCAGACAAACTGACCACGGCGACAATATTGCTGGCGACCCAGAGCGAACAAGTCCTTTCGGTAACGAACCAACACACTTCTGTATCATGAGTAAAGATGACGATCCACGACGAGTTCAATGTCAGCTTATTAATGACCGATTAATCCAACTTGAGAAGCAAATTGAAGATCACCAAGAAGCTCTCGAGTCAGCCGAATGGGCATATTCGCAAGACCCGCAAAATCCAACCCTAAAAGCCAAATATGACCAATTGAGCATTCATGGCCCATTCTTGCGCAATAAGAAGATCTTCTTGGAATCGATGAAACATGGTATGCTGGAGCGTGTAAATACCAATGATCCACGAATCATTCCTGATTGCGGTGAAGACGCTGGACGTGAAGATGAAAGTCCACCAAACGACTATGGCATCGAGTCAGAAGCGATTGATGATAATTCTCCTGCTGGTGATTTCGTCAGTGATTTCAATAACCGTTTCGTCATCCATAACATGCAATTGAAGTGGAACAATTTACTGCGAAACATCATTCTTCGTTACATTCACCAAGTCAGCCAAAGACGAGGCTTTGTGTATTATCTATCTCGAAGAGCAGTAAAGTTCATACTTGACATTGTCGAAGAACAAAACAAAGCCAAGAACCCCGGGCCGACTGAAGCACAAACAAGAGAACCTTCTATGAAATCCGCGTCCAGAGCTCAAACGCCAGATGTGCCAGATGTGGCAGCGTCACAGCAAGTTGAGGATCGTATTAAAGAGATTTTGGCTGACGGAAAGAAATTTGTCAACGCGGATGATCCTCAAGGCCACGAATCTATGCACAGAGTGTCAACTGATCAATTAGTTTCTAACATTGCTTCCGAATTCACACCACAAAATAGTTATCATGTCCGACTCATCGCACCGCAGATACAGCTTCAAAGTGAGAAGAATCCGAAGTCTGTCGTAATGGTAACGGCTAAAGGAATGGAGCTAAAAGTTGTCGAGGTTATGGATAACCATCGTATATTTGATGATGTCAGTGGTCTTGTACAACGTCGTTTCTCAGTCGAAATGGACGGCACGCAATTCTTCGTTACACACCAAAAATGGTTTTCATCTCAGCTTTTGGCGTTGTATTCCAATAGCCGCTATGGTACCACTGCTGGATCTGCTTGGCCTCCTTGGGTACCGATGGAAGTTATGTTCGACTTCCAAGTTGATCCATTTGGATTCAAACGTGTTGTGCAAAAGACCTCTGCAAGTCTGCGCTATGAAAAATACAACACGTTGCGTCTCAAATACAACGATGAGATCAGTAACGAAAATGGCCACGCTTCCGGTCCAAATGGAATGGAGAGTCGCATAGACAATCTATGGGTAGAGTTTCCAAAGATTCAAGCTCTATGTAACTCATCGCAATATTATGCTATGTATATTATTGTATTGGATCTGCTTATGTATAGCGAGCCTCTTGAAAAGACCAGAAATGAACGCCTCGAAAAGATTATGCTCGCGTCCGATTTCAGCGACTTGCGTGGGGCTCCCGAGATGGTTATTCGCCTCCAAGAACGGATTAGACAGCTCGATGAGATCAAAACGCAATTTCAAATCCACTCAAAGTCGCTTGATAAGAAGGGTTGGGAAGATAGAATTATGTTGGATCGAGATCTTGCCGCCTGTGAAGATGAACTGTTCTTCATGATGAAGGCCATCACAACTTCTCAGCGAAAGTATGATGCTACGCAAACTAGCGGTCTCCTAAGATGGAACATCTCCTCGGATCAAATCGTCTGGCATCTTCTGCGTGATAATAACGAACCTTTGATGGAATTCCAAATTCAACGTGCCGAATATGATCGAACTGATAACTCTGATGGTTCGCATATCAATCTCATGCAGATCGGAAACATTGTAGGGCTCAATCTGATGCCGGATGCCATATATCCGGAGATGTTTGCTCCATACTCCGATGCTGCTGAACGTGGAGCATTCAACGAGGGAGGAAATCAACAAATGCTGAGAGTTTACTGGTACATGTTGGAAGCTATTGCTGGTATACCGGTCATGGACCATTTCGAGGTCAATCTTTTCCCAATGAAGATCCAACTTGAGCGCGAGGTTGGTAAGAGACTCTTCGAGTACATGTTTCCCGGGCATAACGACGACAAGTCGAGCTCGAATGCCACGAAAAACAAATCTCCGTTCATGGTGAAAAATATGATGCCTATGGATGACGATGAAGATGAAACCGATACCACCACGGGTAATAATTCTATCAACCTACATGTTACTGATGTGGATAACGCCGACTCTGGGTCAAGCACGCGAGCAGGATCACTGGAACTTCGATTACATCCAACAATGACCTCTGAATATAGACCAACAACGTCTGCATCTACAAAAAGCAAAGCGAGCAGTATGCTTTCAGGTTACGGTGGTGACGGTCATCATTTTAGACTCTTCCAATCCAACAAGAATGCTACAGCGTCAAGGAGAGGATCATCGACAAGAACGACAATTTCGAAGAAGCCTTCACTCGAAAGCTTACAGTCCGGTCAATCATTGAAACCAACCATAACACGAACAGGAACTTCTTCAACAATGAGCGATCCAGCGTCAGCGAATGGAGATGCTAAAGGCAAGCGATTTGGTGTTCGTGGCAGCAAGACAAATAAAGAGAAGCCATCGGACGACCTGACCAAAATGATGAGTCGTGCATCTGAGTACATGACCCTCGCTTATGTCAAAATTCCTAGTGTGGTTCTTTGTCTCAGTTATAAGGGAAAAGGTGACCGGAATATCGAGGATGTACATGATTTTGTCTTCCGGTTGCCTGCCATCGAATACCGAAATAAAACCTGGTCAAACCTTGATCTTGCCCTCGCTCTCAAAAAGGATGTCATTCGCGCATTGATATCACACACTGGAGCCATCATAGGTAACAAGTTTACTAGACACCGTCCTACCGTAGCACAACAAAGTCGTTTGAGGGAATTGGCCACGAGCAGTGTTGTTCTCAGCCAGCCTCCATCCAGCAACGAGGACTCTTATGATAATAGCGATGCGAGCAGTACTTTTGCTATCAGTCCAACAGAAACCCGTCATTCCGACCGATCACTAAGCCATCAAACTGACCGATCGAAAAGTCGCGAGAGGAGAAAATCATTTGCATCTAGTCGGAATGGTATAGAAGCTCCAGCAAGTGGATCCAGTAGCGTTTACTCTGGCATCTCACAAGCTTCAAGGCCCCCTTATCAAGCATCATTCACGATGACCCCGGCAAGTAGGGAAAATGATGGAGATGCAAGTTCGTTAAGACCGTTTAGTAGAAGTGGTGGGACTGAGGGACATGCAATGGAAAGGCCTCATTCTTCTGCCGGCGCATTCATGGTAAACACGTTGCAGAGGTTGAAGAAAAATCCACTTAATCATAGGGATGCAGTGGGAAGCAGCCCAAGTCTGATTGACCAGGGGCGGGGATTGAATGAGGATTCAGATATGGATGCGGACGCTGGTGGAGGGGAAGTAACGCATATTGAGGGGAGAAAGAAAGCGAGGTCGTTACTAGGGAGGTTGTAATTTGAGAGCTTGGGGGAAAGAACATGGAATGGGAGGGAAATTTAAAATAGAGGAATATGTAATTCCTTGATTCTTGTTGTCTTTTTGTACAGCTTACTTATGCGTCATACTTTGGTTTCATCTAGCGTGCATTGCAAAGGTGTTTAGATGCTGGGGAGAGGGGGAGGGTGTTTGACTGGATTTTTTTCGTGGGATTCTTTTTAAGATGGACTCGCTCTAAGGAGCGAATTCTTTTGGTGGGAGTGATTATTTTGATAGTACATAGATGGGAAATTTAGAGGGAAAAATAATTGTGTGTTTGTGTGTGTGTGTGTGTGTGATGGGGGAATGGGAGAGCGGAGTGAGATTTGTATCATAGTATAGAAGGGAGAGGAGGTTAACTGGGAAGGGATGTATAGAGGGAGGTGTGGGCTGTAGGTAGATGGGCAAATAGATAGATAGGAGGAGTGAATGAATGAAGAGAATTTCTGTATTGTTTAATTATTTTTAGAGGTGATTGTAGATTGGAAATTGGGAATTGATGGTGTGATGGTTTCTGATGTTTGGAATTTGGGAGGTATGCAGATTACGAGGGGGCGCGACGGAGAGACGGGGCGGAGGGTGTGGAGGTAATAAGATTGGTGTCTTGAAGCTCTCTCTTGTCTAATCGTTGTTTGTATGTAAAGTTCAAATTTGTCCGGCTAAAGCACTAATTCATATCTCCCGTTTTTGAGGACTACGACCTTTTCGCCTCCTATCTTAATATATGTATGGCTTTTCATTGTTGAGCGAGAAAACCGCTAGTAAGAGTTGTTGGATTATTGTTTTTTTCCTAATGTTAGGGTTGTGGATGAGGGTAGGAGGGTAGGTATACTAATAAGATGTTTAAGGGAACTATTAGTTTATACACGTGCTAACTGGCTGATGGTTTGAATGCTCTGGAGTTGAGGAATGGGTACTATCGGTGCCAAAGCTCAAAAGTAATAATGCCGAAATCTTCAGATGTGCAACAATTGAGTGAACGTTGAATAAATGCATTGAAGAAACTAAGAAAATGGATTTTGAGAATATTTGGACGCTAAAGTAGAGACGGTGTAGCTTGAGTTTGTGCCCTTACTTAGATATTATTAGCTTGTGAAGATCTATCTTATCGTAGGAGGGGTCGCTCTACCCAACGCCGGAATGCTTAGACTAGGTACCGAGTCTAGTTTTCTTTGTAAATAGTCCTCAGATATCGGGAAGACTACAACTACCTACCAAGTCTGTCCACCTAATAGGCATCTACATGCCTCAGGATTATTTAAATTCCATCATCGGATAGTATATCCTCATGTTATGTTCTCAAAGCATAGTATCCCCTCATGTTCATGGGAAAGATCAGCTAGAATTGATAACCCACCCACCTGCGTTAAAACAAGACATACTCCACAAATGGACACCCCTCAGGTCTTTCAATTAGTCAACCCGAACCAGGTAAAATATCACTATGGCACGATCAATCAATTGCATCGCATAGTTTCGATTATTATCTCTTTTTGCTATTTGTTTACTCTATCGCAGTTTTTCCATTCCTTTCTATCATCGCTTGCTTGCATTTCATTTGTTTTCTGTCTTGATCTTGATTCATGCAATTCACTGTTTCGTAGCTCTTCCCGCAATTCAATGAACTTCGTTTGGTCTCCAACCAGTTCCCCTCAGCCTTGCCGACAACGCAATTGTGTTGCATTCGTCCCGTTTGTTTCGCGCCCAACAAGTTCAGCTACTACTCTGCGATCCTTTCGGGCTACCGACATATAGGCATCCATACATCTTTCTTATCTTCGAAGAACAATTCGTTCAGACGTCCAGAAAACCCCGCCTTCAAAGACGTAGCTATCCGTCTGCACGAAACGGCGCGAAACCTAATTGAGACATATGTAATTTTGGATTGGAGACTGCAAACGCGCAAAGTGAAAGTTTTTGGATATATGGGGAAGGCAGGAAAAGAACTTGCGCTTGGTACATACTTGTGAGGAGAATACTCGCACAATGTCTGCGGTACCGAGGACACCAAGTTTGGCAGACAGATTCGAGGGGAGAAGCAGCGCAGATGGACTCGATCATATTCTTGAGGGTCGCAATTTTAAATGGGACTTGGGGCTTCCGGTGAACACAATTGAGTCACCCAAGCAGCGACAATTAAAATGTAAATCGGAAGAGGAAGAATGTGTCAATAAGATTGTGGACCGCATCAGATTCCTCTATTGGAAGGACAGAGATGGGCTGTTGGATGCTCTTGAAACATTCGATGTGCAAGCTCACAAGCTATATGGTGGGTGGGTATTGAAAGTTAATGCTGATCGAGGCGTTTTACCTGACAAGACTCGCCATAGGCCACGCCCAATAACATCTGACGAACGAAGGAAACTACGAGAGGCATTTCTGAAAGTTCTAAATCTCAAATATGAAATCACAGCAAGTCGTTCGTGCCAGGGTAGCTCGTCGAAAGCTTACACGCCTCTCCGCTCAACTGGGAGAACACCAAAGCCTGACGACAGTCCTCTTGCCTTTTCGCTCGGCTCCGCTAGGAAAAATGAAGGCAAACATCGCCTGGAGCCATTCCCTAATGTTAACCCCAGCATCAAAAAGGCGAAAGGTCCGGCGACCAAATCGTCAGGCCACGAAGGTCCTTCCAACCCTCCATTGCCGCGATGGAACGTATCAAAGCCCCAGTTTACGGATACGTGGCAATACAAAACGGTGCCTCTGAAGGATGATGGAAACTTAAATGGTGATACAAGTTTTACGACAAATGCTTCGACCATCTTCTCACAGGGGTGTAGTAGTACTCTTGTCAACACTCAAGCTACCGAGCCAGAACCGGAGCCCATCATCAAGTTACGGATAGAACCCCACGCATTTGATAATCAAGGGCCGAAAACCCAAAGTTCTGATTTCGGTAGTAGTTTTGATGCTATTGAAGCTGAGAGGGTGTGCCAAGTGACGGAAAGTTTTGGTGCCAATATGCCGTCGCAAGCTGAACCTCAGTTTGATATACCTGATGATATGTTTGATGACACGGAGGAGGAATCAGCCGATGAGATATTCAAGCAGACTACGAATGGCACAAAGCAAGGAGAAACGGAGAAGTGCTTGAATGAAGTTCTACGTAAGTTTACCCAATGCTTTTTGACATTGCAACTCAGGCTCAAGGTTGCTGATATTACTGTAGCAATATTACCGCATTGCCTGGAAAAGGCTCCCTTCTTTGTCAGTTATGAAATTACTCGCGTATTTCTCTTCGTCGAGGTTTCCATGGCAAAATTCAACTTGCCATATACTAAGGAGTGGGAACAATATGATAAACTCTGGAATATGTTGAAAATGCTTCCGGTTCTTCGGGATAAAAAATTTCCGGAAAGATGTGCAGCGGATGTTTGGGAAGTTGCTAAGAAAGGATACATTCGAGGGTTTAACGGAGTGGTCTTTACCGCGGCTTTGCTCGAAAACAAAAAGGAGCCGGGACCCTTGCTCTCCTTTCAGCTAAAACCTATGAGATTGGATTTGACTCACCGTCTCGAACGAAGATTTGGCAGTGATAGGTTTTTTGAAGTTGCGATACCCGACTTGGGGAGTAGAAGAAAGAGTTCCGCGACGGCAAAAGTAGACCCTGATGCTTGGAATGCCTTGAAATCTTGGCTGGTGAATAGGGATCATCAACTTTTGGGTAGAACATACAAAGCATATTTTGTCAAGTGCGGCGAAAGAAAGAAGAAGAGCACTTTGAAGTCAGATACTGAGGATGATAGTTTTGCCTTACCCTATCGTGCCTTTCTCTTTGCGACTGATGGCCATGGCTTCGTCAAGGGAAGTAGAACGAGAAATCCCACACCAAATGTCCTTGTTCGTATGACAGTTGAGGAACTTCTGAATTGTATCAGACCGACTTCAGAGAATGATCATCAAGCATACATGAAGCTCTTTGCGAGAACCGCTTTAGTTGTCTCTAGAAATCGAGCAACTGTTACTATTGAAGAGACTCAGATCCGACGCAAAGAGGATATCAGAAACCCGGATATAAATGATTCCAGCAAGACTTACGTTATGACAGATGGTGCTGGTAGAATGTCATTAGCTTTGGCTAGGAAGATCGTACTTAAACTCGAGTTGTCGTATATACCATCAGCATTTCAGGGAAGATTCGGTGAAGCAAAAGGCCTTTGGATTGTTGACCGTACCCAGGATCTTGAAAGCGATTGGATTGAGTTATATGGTGAACAATGCAAATGGAAACGTGGAAAAAAGGGCAGTCAAGATTTTGATCATCCTTCTCATCGCACCTTTGAAGTTGTGGGACACTCTGCTCCATTGAAGACGGCGGATCTAAATACCCAGCTCCTTCCAATTCTCATGCATCAAGCCACAAATCCAAAGAAGATGGAAAATGCAATCGTGGGTGCATTGAAAGAAGGATTAAATCAATCATTGGAAGAACTGAGAAGCGCTTTGAATTCTCCTCAAGAACTTCGTTGTTGGAATCGGCTCACAAACTCTGGACTACAGGACAGGGTCAAGAATGGTACTCTTCAATGGCTTGGAGGCTTACCAGCAAAGAATGAAGATAAGCTCAGTGTACTTCTTGATGCTGGTTTCGATCCCAGAAGACTGCAGTTTGTCATGGATTTAGTTAAGAAAGCTTTCGATATGAAATGTGCGGAATTGAAAGAACGCCTCAATATCACTGTTGCTAAATCTACCAAAGTGTACATGGTTCCAGACTTCTGGGGTGTCTTGGAGCCTAAAGAGATTCATTTGGATTTCTCAAGTTTTGTTGACAATGAAACTGGGTTATCTGATACTCAACTGGAAAATATGGATGTACTCGTTGCTAGAAACCCTGCTCATTATCCCAGCGATATTCAGCGAGTCACTGCAGTCAACAAACACGAATTGAGACATCTTAAAGATGTCATCGTCTTCTCTACTAAAGGTTATCCATCCCTTGCCGATAAATTATCAGGTGGTGATTATGATGGAGATATTGCATGGGTTTGTTGGGATCGTGCTATTGTTGAAGGTTTCACTAATGCGAATGTTCCCAAAGTTCCGGATCTTGTCAAAGAAGGTTACATTGAGCAAGACAAAACTACTTACGCACAGTTGACCAAGGGCTCTTTCGATCCTACGAACAAATTTCTGAATGCTAGCTTTGACTTCAATATGTGTCAAAGCTTGCTGGGCCCATGTACAGCTTGGAAGGAATCAATTGAGTACATGATTGGTGATCTTAATAAGCCTGAAATCACATTCTTGGCAACTCTGCTTAGCAATTTGGTTGATCAGGGGAAGCAAGGTTACATTTTCACAGAGAAACACCTCCAAGAGGTCAAGAGACACATAAGTAAAAGTGCGGGTGTACCTCGCGTGCCAGCATATAAAGTCAAGAATCCAAGTGAGAGGCAAAAGCTCACAAATCACATTCTTGATAAAATGACGAATGTAGTTGAGGTAGAAACTGACAAATTTCTCGATGAGCTTCGCAAAAGTATCAGTCCTTCTCCACCTCAGTATGATTCCACCTTGGCTCAGCTCTACAAGGATCAAAGAATCAAGGCAAAGGTGAGAGTGGGTGAAAATGTAACTTTGGAGGAAATCCACATGGCAGCGGAATGGAAACTTCTTCTAGATCAGTTGGATGAGGATATCGTTAGAGTCAAGAATAAATGGAATGGTTCTTTCAGAAGAACACCATCTAAGAGATTTAACTCTGATGATGACGAATCCCGACCAGATTTTGCACCAATTCGAGATTCATGCTTTGAGGATTTCTGCGACATTAAACCTCTTTCAAGCAGCAAATTAATTCCAGCATGGCCCGATCAAGATACCGAATCGGAATCGGGAACGTGGGCACTTTTGAGAGCAAGTGCTCTTTACGCTACATACGAATCTAGGAAAAATTATAGCGATAGGATATCGACATTTCCGTGGTGGATGGCGGGGTTACAGCTTGCGTTGATTAAATCAAAGCAGAATGGACAGGTTCCCGTGGCGGGGTATATGTATGCGATGTTGAAAGCGAATACGGGGTTTGTCAAACAGTTGAGGGGGTATGAGGGGGTGGGAATGGGGTCGGATGTTGAGATGGGGAGTTTGGATGAGGAGAGTGAGAGTGAGATTGACATTGAGATTGAGGGTGAGTTTGGGTTTGATGATGATTATGATGATGATTTTTTTCATGAGTTTTGAGAGGGAGAGAAGGGAATCAACTGGGTAACTATCTTATGGCTTGGTATCTTTAGGGATATTTGGTTAAATTGGAGATGAAGAGGGTGGAAGGGAAAGAAGCGAGAAGGAATGAATGTAATGTGATGAAAGGGTCTAAGTGATTTATCTATGGAATATTGGAAAAACTGAAGAGTTTGAAAGCAGGGTCGATTGACGCTGGATATGTATCTAATGATGAAGAAAGGATTGAATATGGCGTTTTCTTTTTGATTTTGTTCCCGCTCTAGGACAGAGAATGGGACGGGGGATTATTAGTTCGTTGGTTAGTTTGGTTGGAGGATACCCATTGCTTTTTTTGATGGTTTTTGATATTTTTTTTGGATGTGTATGTTGATTGTGTGTATGTGTGTATGTATGTATATGCTAGTATTATAGTAATCTAATACATAGTGGGTGTGGGATCTAATAGGAGGTACGGGGAATTATATAGATTGTATGATGAATGTGTGTATGTGTGTATATGATGGAGGAATGGGAAAATGAAGGAAGATATAAGATATAGAGTATGAAATCCAAAGTACCTAGGTATGAGATATAAAGTATGGGATGTGAATATCAAAATCGAAAGAAAGGTCTGAGTTTGAATTCAAGGTGTTTGTGCTTGTATTTGTATTTGTTTTTGTAATAATCTATTAACAGCAACTCCAATAACATCATGTCATCATATCATCATCACATCGGCTAACCCGGAAACCCAAAACCCAAAAATCGGAAATCGGAGTTGATTACTATCAAGGTATATCAGTAAAATGGATCAGTATTTGTAGACTATAGATCATGTGAGTGTGAGACTTTTGACTGTTTGTTTGTTGATGTATTGCATGTGCATGTGCATGTGCATGTGCTCCTCCCTACCTATGTACCAGTAAGTAGGTGATAAGTCTACGGAGTAAGGTACTTGCTTGTGGCAGTATGAGACTGCAGGTGTGGGTGGTTACTTGCTTGTGGCAGTGTAGTCTAGTGTAGGTGCTATGTAGTGGTGTGGTGTGGTGTGCTGAGGTGGTCAGTGTTAGTAAAGAGTTAGTAGATATGCAGGACATTCATTCGGCGTGGCGGGGTTGGATTTATTTATTATTTATCTGTTTTGTGTTTGTTGGTAGGTTGTTAGATGGTTGACTGATTTGAGAGGAAGGGAGTGGAAGTGAGAGGGGATTTAATTGATTCTATGATTGTGATTATGAGTACATAGAGTAGGTTAGGTAGGTTAGGTATGGATGGGTATGGCATGGTATGGCATCTTATCTTATCATATCGAATCATATCGAATCAAATGTATTATTACATAAATACTAAATATATAACGTGTTTTATCACCGAGTGGATCATATCACCGAATGGATCACTTTCACCTTAATTGTTGATCTCTCACTTCAATATACATTTTATCAATCAATTGAAATATAATCGAATAATAAAAAAGCTCAAATACTTTTAGTTATTAAAGCTATTCAAAAAAACAAAAAACTTAGTATTTGAAAAATTATTAAACTATATAATTTATTATATATAATATTCAATTATAAAATAAATGATTTTACTCTTTACATCAAAACTCAAATGAATTATTATAATCTTATAGAATTAGAAGAAAAAGTGATTATTTAATATATATTTAATATAAATTTAAAAGGATTTTTATTTAAACTTAGAATAATGAAAATATAGCAAACTATATTTTTGAATCGAGAGATATAAAGTGTATTAAAAAGCTTTGAATATATCAATTTATAAAGTATCAAATCAAATTAAAAATGCATTTTAGTTGTATTTATAACTTTTAAAAAGCTCTCTACAAAAATTCTAAACTTATTAAAAAATAATTTCAATTAATTTCGAATATATAAATAAAATATAATATTTTCAACTACGATTTCTATAACTTTAATGAAATAGGCTTTATAATAAGTATAATATACTCTGAAATAATAATAATTAATATTAAACGAAATAGTAGAAGTAAGGTAATATAATCAGATAATAAAAAATGAGCTATAGCGATTATATATGATAATAAAAAGGGTGAAATTATACTCTTATTTCTAATAATTTAAAAATAGATTTATCTTTCTAATTAATATATTAAAATCGATTTTCCTATAGATTGAGTATTGCAAGGCTAAGCGCTTAGTAAGAAGAAAGGCTAGGCTGAGGCTAGGCTGTATTGGGAGTAGTACTATAATAGTACTATAGGAGAAGCTTAGGCTTGTAGAATATATTTATAGATTCACTATTATTAGACTTTGAATTGATATTGTATTATGTAATATTGTATACATATAAAAGTGGGTACTAGAATAAGATCTTAATACAGGGACCCAAGCCACTTATTTATGCTTTTTCCAACCCCCTGTACGGCCTATAATACGTAGGTGGCGTACGTGAAAATATTGATTTGAAATCAATATTATAATAAAGAAAAATTATTATTGCGTCTGTCATTCCCCATTGGGACTAG